>OY982563.1:5701600-5900446 GCA_963859945.1 Euplagia quadripunctaria | reverse complement strand
CTGCTCTGTCTCACCCTCACGCAACATACGTTCACGACGCAGTCGCCAGCCATCACCAAACAGGTAAATGCACGGTGGGGGACAGAAAAATCTTTTCTCGTTACCATACGACTTTTGGGCGACTTTTGCATGTAATATTACCACTACCATATCGCTACGGTCCCGTAGGTACCGTTCCATGGCTTCCCGCGTTAGGCGGCGCTCATCGGGACGGTAGGCGCCGGCGCCGGGTCCTGCAGCGCCCGCATAGCGCGGGAACAGCGCTGCGTGCTGCGCCGGTGGCGAGGCGCTGCCCGCCAGCGCGCCCGCGCCCGCCGCGCCGCCGAACTGGTGCGGCATGCTCGCCACGGCTCCGCCTCACCTCACCGGCACCCGCATGGCGCGGGGTCGCGCTGAAGACCGTTCACTGTGTCTAGCTACAGCCGCAGATCCGATGGGGCATCGCCGGCCGTTATAACAACAGCTCGAGCGTCGTCCTGTACTCACAATCGGCGGGCGCGCGCCCCCTGTATTACTTTTGACGAGCAGTTGTCGCCCTCCGGGTCCGATTATCTCGTGGATCGATACACTTATGTATTATTCACGCCCCTCGTCAGTTAATTACGCTGGGAACTGGCACACATTTCGTTCAAGACACCTGTTCGTCGACGGATTTTTCGGACGGGTTTGGACTCCGCTTTATTAGACGCCACTCGCAATCGTGGATCGCTCCTCCTGGTCTTTCACTAGATAGTTTTTCGGTTTACGATTTATTTCCACAAAACGTAAACTAAACTTCTGTTTATTCGAGTATAAATACGACAACGCCAGATGCGCGAGCTGTCAAAGATTGACCATAGACACTATTAGACACAGAGCTACTTGCAGGCGTGTTGTCGACTACACGCGCGCGAATCGACAGAATCGAGTTGAGTCGATGAGGCTAGGCTAGACCTGCAACACGCCGGCCATCGACGGCGACGCGACTGACAGACGGCCGGTCGTAGGATGTGGGGTTACGCATGGGGCGTGAGAAAATAAAGTGTGGGAAAGAGTGGGCGTTCGCGGCGCGCGTAGTAAAACATTTGATATGTTGTAGTGAACCCAACACATATTTACGTACGCAGTGCGCCAGTAGCAGACGTTTCGGTTTGTGAATGTGTGCGTCGCGCGTGAGTACATTACATTTACATTGAGCTCATGAAGCGAAATGGTTGCGGTGTGCGAGGAAGAGACCGACGATTGACCGGAGATATCGTGGGAAACGACCTTTGTTATGTACACTCATATATACATTAGTATAAACAAAAAATCTATTCTGGAATTTAATCGCATGCTATGGGAGTCACTGGACTGTGGCGGCTAATAGAGCCGGCGGGCAAGCCTGTACCGGTAGAGACATTGGAGAACAAAGTCTTAGCAGTGGGTGAGCTCACTATGCATAATAATATTAATATTATTATTTTTATAATGAACCAATTAAATACATACTATAACTAAAATTCTTACACAATTTTACTAGATATTTCAATATGGTTGCATCAGATGGTGAAAGGTTACCAAGATGCAAAAGGGGCACCACTTCCCAATGCACATCTCATGGGACTCTTCCAACGCTTGTGTAAACTGTTGTATTTTAGAATAAAACCAGTATTCGTCTTTGATGGTGCCTTTCCTCAACTCAAGAAAGAAACTATTGTAAGTTGTTTTTGTTTTGAAATTCAAAACCATTTACATAAAATTGCATTATGTAAAAGTTTACTGCTAAATCTTCTTAATGTATAATTTTAGGCTAGAAGACAAGACAATAAAGCAAAATATAACTCTGAATCAGAGCGCATTAAGAGAGAACTTGCTTTGCTATTGAGTAAGAAAACTGCAATTAAGAGTTTGTTGGGGAAACAAATATCTCCAAGTAAACAAAATCAAAATGTATCTCCAAGCAAACAACAAATATCTTCATCAAATAATGATGATTTGTTCAAATTACCAGCATTACCCCAAATAGAAGAAGAGAGTGAATCAGAGTAAGTAAATAAATTTACCACTAGGATTAACAGTTTAAGGAAAACTTTGTCTGATATATCAAGGGCCTTTAACAAATAAACCAGGAAAAATCTTTCAAATAATCTGTCACTGGTTAACTATGATATTTAATTAGTATTTTTCTTAACTCACCCAAGTTGCTGGACTGCTGGATGTAAGACTGGATTCAGTCATATCAGTAGCTTATTGGGTGGGACTCAATTTGCTTGTTGATCTGATACCTTAACGATTTTGATGTCACTTTTTTAATAAACCATGATCATTGTTCCATTACTGATTTATATTGCGTTTTGCCATTATAATTGAGCTAGCAGAGTCAATAAGAGGTGTCTTCTGACTTTCTGCTACCTTAATTACCATGGTAGTGTTAGGTAGTGTTATGCTGACAGGGTGTGCTGTACTCAACATTGTTTGTAAGATTCCAAACTTTTGAACCTGTGTATGAAAGTTATATACTTCTTTGATTTTGTTAAGTTACACTATTAAAAATATCAAAAAAAAAGTACTAAAATTGACAAAATTGTTAAGTCGTAAAAAAATATATTGTTTTTCTATTTTTGTTTTTAGATGAGGTTGGTTATTTACCCATTCTGTAATTTTTTATGAATTTATTACTTTCATTCATTTATAGAGTATTTAATTGTGTATTAAACACAATTTATTTCAGTCCACTAACACTCTTAGCATCCGAGATTTTCAGGTATTTTTGTGCCCTGGATTAATATCTTTATGTGACCCGGATTAATTGCTCTCGAGTGCACTTTATTCATACAAAATATTTTGATCTTTATCAATTGCCTTTAATAATGTTATAACAGAGGGGAACCTCTGTCACTGAAAACACATACAATTCTAATTTGGTCCAGTGGTTAGTGATCCTGACTGCTGAGCCAGAGGTCATGGGTTCGATTCCCACCCAGGACAAATAATTGTGTGATGAGCACAATAATTTCTTCTGTGTCTGGGTGTAATTTATAATATGTATGTATTTAGAAATATATAGGGCAAGTATGTTTATCAGCGGTCTGGTTACCATAGTACAGGCTCTGCCTAGTTTGGGATCAGACAGGCGTGTGAGGTGTCTAAAAAAACGAATAAATCAACCCTTCGCAATAAATGTGCAAGTTATCTTCTGAGGTTTAGAAATTTCTAAACTTTATTTTGGAAGTCATTATGGTTTTGGTAGTTAGTGAATAAAATATGTGGATGAATGTTGAACAGGTTTTGCATTCTGTTGCATGAAATGTTTATTTACCCCATTTTTACTTATTAACAAACCAACTAACGTTACTGTTAATATACCTGAAAGTTCAATATTAACTACTTTATTTGTCGTGTTAGGTCACTAACTCCCACGAAACTATGAGTTATTACATTATAGGAACCTTAACTATGTTTAAAGTAAGCCTTCTATATCATTTATTAATTTGATGGTTACTGAATACTAAAACTCAGGTCTGCAAGAAATGTTATCCTTAATTATAGATATAATAAACTCATATCAACATTGTTTGTTGCAGATCTGAAGATGAAAAAGATTCAAGCAATTCTAGCATTGATTATCACACTATTAATATTGAATCAGAATCCTTCAAAAATTTACCAGTCAAAGAAAAGTATGATATCCTTATGGACTTAAAAGAGACACGAAAACAAAGTTCATGGGGTAAACTTCACGAGTTGCCTAAAAAAAGTGACAACTTTTCCGACTTTCAAGTAAGTATCAAGAAGGTAATATTAAATGGTACCCAAAAAATAAGACATTATAGTAACTTCTTTCGAAAAATTACAGATGCAAAGGCTACTAAAGAGGCGGAAAGTTCAAGAATGTATTGAAGAGACGGAAAAAGAAATGGGTGATTGTGGAATGTCACTGAATGATTTAGAATGTTTATTAAATGAAGAGGGAATTGACACAAAAATTGATACATTGCCCACTAAAAGGATTGCATCCAATATTACATCTAGATTTTTACTCATCAAGGATGTAAAACAGGCTTTAGCTGATGCCAAAAAGAAACAAGATGAAGAGGTAAATAATCCAGGACCAAGCCTTGCTGCAGTTGAAGAAACTGGTGTTACAGAAAGTAAACCAGAAAAAATTGATGAGCTTGAAGACGACCTACAAAAAGCAATCAAAATGTCCTTAGAATGCGCTGATGAACCGAACGACAGTATTAATTCTAAAAAAGACGACTCATGGACATCATGCATGACAGATACAGATTCAGAGCATTCTGGAACTGATTCTGAAGAAGGTGATGGCTTTGAACAATCAGATATGTCTTGCGCCAAAGCTTATATTATGCAGTACAGTGATTTCACTCATCAAGCTATAGAAGAACTAGTAACAAAAAAAAATAAAGATAAAGTTAAACAAAAACTACCTAAAATTGATAAAATAATAGATGATCTTAACAAAGAGAAATCGGTAATAATCGATAACGTAAACATATCTTCTAGTGACGATGAATGTCTTCAAGAAGATTCAGTATCTCAAAGTAGCGAAAAAAATAATGAAGTGGATATCGATTTAGATACAATCTCTAAAGACTGTGCGAAACTAGATAACAGCCTGAACGATACTCAAACATCAGTAATCTGTGTTGAAAACCCAATACCAGATATCATAAGTCTTGATAGTAGCACTGAAAATGTAGATAATACTGAAAATGATTCAAAGACCTTTGAGGTAAAGAAAGATCCCAACTTAAGTGAAAATGATTTTGATGAAGTTGCAAGTATTGAGAGTAATCAAGACACAGATTCAGACAATGAATTTGAGGAAGTAACCGGTACACCATTTGAAACCAAAAACCCTGTTGTAGAATTAACGTTAAATGTAGGCACTGCGCCTGACGACGACATCTTTGCCGATGTATTTACTGGTAAAAAAAATCAAGATGAAATAGTTCAACCCACAGATGACAAAGAAGCGAAGACTGAGTCTAAAAATATTGAATCCATTGCAATTTCAAAAGTGTCTGAAGAAACCTTAATTACACCTCATACAGAATGTATCGAAATGTCAGATATTTCTAGTAAATCAAAAGTGGAAGCCACAGATAAAAATAAACATTCTGGCGATTTACCTAATCGTATGCAACAGATTAGTAAGGTAAATGAGTCTCTGAAAGCTAAATCACCTACTGATGGTGATTTAGCTTTCAGAGACTCATTTGAAGATTTTATCACGGCTAATAGACTACCTATACAAACACCTGACACTACTAGAGATGATAGTAATCCTCCTAAAGAATTCATAAACACAGAAAAACTTAATTCCATGGATTTATCTAATCGTATACAACAGATTAGTGAGGCAAATGAGTCTCTGAAAGCTATATCACCTACTGATGATTTAATCACGGCTAAAAGGCTACCTATACAAACACCTGACACTACTAGAGATGATAGTAGTCCTACTAAAGAAGTCATAAACACAGAAAAACTTAATTCCATGGTAGAAGAAATGCAGACTCACGAACAAGATTTAATCCAAGAGAAGGGGCGCTTGGATCGCGTTGGTCGAAATATTACAGAACAAATGACGAAAGAAGCTCAGGAATTGCTTCAAATATTTGGGATTCCTTACATTGTTGCTCCTATGGAGGCGGAAGCCCAGTGCGCTTTTCTTGAAACTGCTAAATTAACAGATGGAACTATAACAGATGATAGCGATATTTGGTTATTCGGCGGAAGAACTGTGTATAAGAATTTTTTCAATCAGAAAAAGCATGTGCTGCAGTTTCAAGCTGAAAGAATTGAGACTTCATTTAGTGAGTATTCGAAGTATTCATTTATTCGTGTTATTTCGCCTATTAAATTTTTTGTTCAAAAGGTTTTTATGTCATGATGGTGTCCATATTAATACCAATCTTGGAATGTCCTTTTCAATATTTTGTTACTTATTTTCAAATTATGTACTTTCAGATTTGAATAGAGAACAATTAGTGCTTTTAGCGTTGCTAGTCGGCAGTGATTATACGACAGGAGTAACTGGCGTTGGGCCCGTTACTGCCTTGGAAATTTTAGCCTCTTTTCCTGTCAATAAACGACAACTCCTTAATGAAACTACAAAACAAGGCCTATACGCACAAATGATAAAAGGCCTGCAAGAGTTCAAGCAATGGGTAAAGGCTGGCAAAAGAACTGATAACACTAGTCTCAAGAAGAAATTGAAAAATGTTACATTGACTGAAGACTTTCCTAGTGTTCGCGTAAGTTTATTTGTTAACGTATTAAACAGTAATTAATCTGGTCTTGATATTTGTAGGTTCAGGCCAAGATGAGGTATTGCGAGATGATGATGATGGTCGCTCATACTTCGTCCGACAGGAGGGCTGTTACATTTTATAATATGTAGACACATGCAGTTCCAGCTATACTCCTGTACTCACTCAGCCATTATAACAAAAAATTATCGATCAATTGCCCTGATTGTCATTCTACTTCTTAGCTGTAAAACAGACTAATGTGGACGGTCAGACATGGATATACGCTCTCTCACAATACACGCTCTCTCACAATACACGCTAACGTGTGCCGAATGCCTACGGCATACGTTATTTAATTAAATTATCTATGCCGACATTGTGAAAAAGTTTTCTTTAATTTAACTTTAATCCACTTGGGTAGAAGTACTACTAAGTAAGTACCTTTAGCCGAGGTTTATTTGAAACGTCATTTGTTCACAAAAGTAGAAGAATAGGCACATAACTGGTAAATCAATTTTCGGCTTAATTATTCTAACAGTTTAAAGTCGAGAGTCGTCAAAAGAGATAAGAGTAACCCAATGTAAAATGAATTAATTGCACTTCATTGTGTCGCAGCAAGAGTCGCTATTTATTTAATGATTTTGCGGAGTCGGATCTTCTGTACTGGAACTATTATGTATTCTGTCACAAAGTTAAGATTTGCCAGTTTAAAACTTTAATATCGTTCTGTACATATTGAAACAAAAATATCATTTAACCGACTTAAACAAAGGAGGAGGTTCTCAATTCGTAGGAATCTTTTTTTTATGTACATAAGTTCACCGATTACTCGAAGACGCCTAAACCAATTTGAAAATTCTTTTTTGTTTCAAAGGGTATACTTCCCAGGTGGTCCCATTTAATCGAAATCGGTTGAGCGGCTTTTGAAAAATCAACAAATATCTAAAAATTATATACATCGATGATATTTTCTATCCATCCTCGCCTCCAAACCTCGCTATCCATTGGAGCAGTGCGTTTAGTTGGCCTACCCATATTATATTTAAACAAAATACCTACATCTGCTTTCCACAAAAAATTTGAAAATAAAATTAATATTTCACCGATTTCAAAAAAGGAGGAGGTTCTCTCCCGGGGTCTACCTTTCGTCAAAAATGAAATATCTCAATCGGTGCATTTCTGTTAATGCTCGTTCATTGTGGGGTTTACGTAACAGTTTAGAGGGTTCTAAATCAGATAAAGTTTTGACTCTGCTGAGAGCTAATGGGTGTAAAATTGAAAAAGTATGTGACGTCTCGCGGGGGGGGGGGGGGGGGTCTACAATGTGACCACCACAAGGACCTTTATTACACAATTTATCATGATTTAGGCACATTGAAGTTGGTGATACTTTTTTAAAAAGATAATTATACAATAATGAACGTAAGTTGCTTACATATAAGTCATTAACTCATCATTCCAGTTCATCTGTATCGTCTCTATAAATAAAAAATTTAAAATTTATATTGAATACTCTTAATGAGATGGACTTTTTGTTGAGTAAGAATACTGGATATGCATATTGCACATTAGTATTATATTTAACACCACCAATTAAGAAGCGGTTATATTAGGAGAGGTTTTATGTATGCAGGATTCAAACTGCCTCATTTTAATAGGCAACCTGGCCAAAACATATTGACCCTTTTATAATTGTATGCAAAAAATTGATTTTGATTAAATACTTGACGAACGTAGCAATCTTGCAGTGGGATCTTAGACTATTAGGCACATTGGGCACTTTTGGTATGGGAAGAAAGCACTGTACTTGAGGACCGTCACGCTTAGATACATAAATACAGATGTGTGTTTTCACTTCTGACGTGCAGTCCTACGACTGACAGTTTTTTTCGGTAAAATGTTCTGTTTACTCATTGTGATATCACTTTTAACCAAAAAAATGTACAATAAAAAAAATGAATTTTCTGGCAGAAAATTCTAATGATTTTCCACTCAGACTAAGGATCTGAATCTACTATTTCAAGATTCAGGCCGTTCCTTACACCCGTTATGTATAGAATTTATATTGTTTGCTTTTAAGAGAAACTCTTAACACACATTTTTCATTACAAGGAATAATCAGTGCGATATTTGGTTTCAGGTGGTTCAAGCTTATCTAGAACCTAATGTAGAAAAAAATGAAGATAAGTTCACGTGGGGCGACTTAGATGTGACAGTTTTAAGAGATTACACTAAGGCCAAGTTTGGGTGGTCTCAAAGCAGATTAGATGAAATTATCAAACCAGTTCTAAAAAGAGTAACGGAACGTAAAACACAGAAGTCTATGCAAGACTTTTTCAAAAGGAAAATACAATTCCAAGCTTTAGATGATCAAATGAGTAAAAGAGTTAAAGCTGCAGTACAAAGAATGGGTCCAGAAACATCAGACCTTAGCAGTGTGGATCTAGAAAAAAATATAACCAATGAGAAGGTTAAACCAAGTGTTAAACGTAAGGTTAAATCAGATGCACAAAGTGTAGCTGGACCTTCAGCACCTAAACAAAAAAAGAGCAATGAAAGTAATGTACTTGTGAAACAAGGTGTTAAAGTAGTATCTCTATTAAAGGAAGACGGCAAATCTGAGCTTGAAATTAGGATTCGAAAGACAGGTCGGTTTCAAGAAATAATTCCACAGAGAGAAAAGGAAAAACAAAGTCTACTAGAAAATAAGCTTAAGGCTATAGAGTTATTTAGAAAAACTAAGTTAGATAAGAAAAGGAAGTTATTCAAAAAAAAGGCGTTGCAACCAAAAGAAAAGGCGGAACTCTCAGAGAGTGACAGTGATTAATTTATAATATTTTTAGCAATAAAATGAAATACGTTTATAAAATAGTAATTTTATTATTTACATTCAACTGTTTTAATTAACTAAGCACAGTTAAAAATAATGATGAATCATGTTACAATAATTGCATAATATGCGCACGATATAACATAATAATATGTTTAATGAAAGAGCTTCTAAAATAAAAACAAAAGGTGTAACATCAAAAGTTATTGAATGACATGTAATTATGACTACTTTAAAGTTATGCAACATGATTATTCCATGTAATTGTTTCCAATGCACAATATTTGATACAATGATAGTGCCACTTAGCTTGATACTCTTCTCAACAAAACGCAATACAACAATATGATACTGCTAAGCACAGACTGAGGAACTCGTACTATCACACAAACCGACAATGTGATCGCAACACTAAAATATAGCGATCATACGCTTCACATCGCAGGCAATTACCCCCCTCACGTAATCGGTTACTACGCCCGTCATCAACGCAATTTGTCACATATATAATCGCATTTGATTCATACCGAGCCGTAGTAATCGCGATAGGTTCGGGTACGATTCACGGAAATACGTTATGAAATGCTCTCCAGGTTTGGTCCAGGGTTTTGTGTAAGTTTTGTATTGAAATTTCGTAAAGGTAATTGCGAATGGCAAGTTGTATTGCGTTGAATCGATCACCTACGACAATTTACTGTACTCTACAAAATATATAGAAAATAAAATTTCAGTTTAAAGTTAACTGAGTATCGGACAATATGATAGGTTTTATGCAATATTAAATACTTTGTGTAGGAAATTCATTATAACAATCAATCTCAAATATTTATCAAATGCATCGTTCTCACTTAATTTCCAGTAATGCAAATTGCACCTAATGTGATACAAATTAAAGTATCAAATCATTTATTATTACAAGATTAATATTAACATTCACTATTTCATTCTGATGCAAGTAGGATGTTTAAGTACTAGATGTAACCAATCTTTGATAAAATGTTTTTTTCTAATGCTAGTTGTGCAGGATGATGATAGTTTGCCGATCATAAATAATAAATAAAGTAAGCATTTGTTGTCATACACAAAAAAAACGACTTATATATCTAGCGACTAAACGACGCATACACATTGAAAGAAGAAAAAGAATCGTATTTAGTAAATAAACTATGTAAGACAATGTGTATAGCTTGCACTATTGGCCGTAAGATTATACATTTAATATGTATACGACCTAACCATTAAATTAACAACTAAAAATAAACAATCGATTAAAAGACGCACAAGGAGACTATCAATTTATTTGCAATATAAACTTTTATACAATTAATCACATTGTGTACAGCAGTCTCTTGTTTGTCGTCCCTGCAAAACGACGTCAATACACTGGCTAGATTTTACAAAACGCGATGGCATAGTTCCAAATGTACATTACCATAGTAATGCTTACATAATAGTTTGTTAAAGTAAAGGATTAAAGTGCTCAAGTTTTCTACAAGGCGCAATTTAAAAAAAATACACACGAATAACCTTGAACTGTTATTATAACACAAAACGCATCTGCGATGATATTCTATTACAATAGAAGTATTGCGTTTTCTGATACAGACCGCGTCACCATATTTGAACTAGGCGGAAATTCACGCAGCAGTATCGAACTCGTTTCCTCGTTCTCCTACATAACAATAGCCATCCCAACGGACACATCGACCGCTGTACCAACTCTCACTTAACCTAACCACACTAAACTAATCTACTTTAACGACACTGTAGATTTTTCTAACGAACCAGAAGCACGCCATAAAGCCTATGGTGCCAGTGAGAAGGAAGAACAAAAATACCATAATGAAGGTGTAGCCGAAGTATAGGAAGGTGGAGGCGGCGCCCTCGATGTTAAGCTTGGTGACGAAGTAGTGGCAGCAGTAGATGAACAGGTAGCCGGCCGTGGAGCCCGAGCTCAGGAAGGCGCGCCACCACCAGTGGTAGTCCTCCGCGCACAGGTGGAAGTAGCACAGCAGGATCGTCGTCTCCGAGCAGGTGATCACCAGGATTACAAATACAAGGAACAAGAAACCGAACATGTAGTACATCTGAAAAAAGTAGTGAAAAAATTAAATTTTCGTCAATTTAATTAGATTGATTTTTATCCGACTTCAAAAGAAGGATTATTCATCTGTATAGATGAATATATTATTTTTATGCAAGGTTAAGGCAAACGTTTACCCGGTTGTCCGATTTTAATTATTGCTTTATTTGTTAGAAAGAGAGTTGTCCCGGGTAGTCATTTCATAAATTAAAGAAAAACATTCAAAATATTGAAAATTTGCATATGTTAGTTTCTAATGGCATGATTTACGTGCATTGAAGTAAATTTTACTGTTCACAGAGCAACCTTTGTCACTCGTACTTTATCGTAAAGCAAAAAATAAGACTTAAGGAGAGTCGATAATCTTAAGTTTGTAGAACCTTTTAACCTTTTTGGAGAGACTTGACTCCCTGGGTAACTAGGTATATCCCTGACACATTTTAACTGGAAATGGGCATCTGAAATTGTGGAATGACCTCATGCCGAGGATTTCCCTAGAAACCAAAGTTTAGTTGAACAGGACATAAATAGCTTTTTACAATGGTCTGCAATTTTTGGTCGATATCCGCCGCTTACACTAAGGGAGCCGTGTGCTAGTTTGCCACCTTAGTGGTATACAAAGTTATTAGTACTCTAGATATAATTTAATTGAAATCATACCTGACTAGACCACAGTGAGTTGAGAATAAAGAAGAGCTGAATGAAGATGCATCCGAAGGGCAGAACTCCACCCATAATGATACCAGGTACTGGCTGTGTGTACAAAGACTGTTCCGGGATCTGGCGAGGGATTTGGTTCGTGCGCACTGGGTGGTCCAAGATCTAGAGATACACAGGACTGTTAAACATCTAGTGTACCAAAATACATTAATATATAAACGTATTGTTAACACAGTGAGTCTTTAAAATGTGAAAAAAAAATTGGTTTATTTCCGCTGTAAATGGCATTTTCATGCTGGTAGACCGCGTAGGTAGATTAAATCAGTAATTTATTGCGCACACAAATTAAAATACGCACACAAATTAAAATTACGCACACAAATTAAAATTCCGCCACAATAATCGTTTTCACCATGATTTTATTTTATTGTTGACGTTCGTTCCCTTCCCTGCAGTTTTCTGGGAATGCTGGTCGAAACAAATTTCAAAATTCTAACAAAATTGTGGTTAAATCATATCTTCGAAACAATAGTAATTATTATTCCTATATCATCTAATCGTTCCTGCTTACAAAGTAAGTATTTATTATCAACTATTATCTAAAGTAATAATAATATGTCATACCCTCTTCCTAAATCCGAAGTAAGCACCGATAAATGTCAGAGGCACGGAGACTCCAAACCAGAGAGCCAGCAGCGCCACTAGAGTAGAGAACGGGATCGCAGCAGACGAGCCCTCACCCCATAGAACCAGATTCATTACGAAGAACAATCCAAACACAACACTGGAACATGAATACTTTTATATTAATTATATTTTCTCACAGATACATAAATAAAATTAGGAAGAGATTAACTTTTTTTTTAATATATGCTTGTATATGCCCAAAGGTTATCCTTAGGCGTCGACCGAACATATCCTGATCAAATTGGTGATGTTCTGAAGAAAGGACAGGTTAGAAGTACCGGAATGTCTGTACTGTAATGACAGTAGAGGAAGCTTGTGAGGTATGCAAGGATAGAACAAGGTGGGCTGCTGTCGCTACCTGCCTCGAAGGGAGAAGTAACTTCCTGTATATCTATACAGGATGTTACAGAAAGGTGTGGTAAAATTTTAGGGGCGTTATGTGTAGCCGACAAATAATTGATTTGGCTTGAAAAAAATGGATTTTGAAAAAAGAAATTGCACATTTCTAAACGTTACATTATGAATTTTCATGTGAATTTCAATGATTTTGTTTTTTTTTATGCAGACATTTTCAGGCAAATCTGAATATTCCATCAACATCCTTGGTATGAAATACCTATAGTTTCATTCATGTCAGCCCTCATACGAAATATAAGCTTTATCGATCAATTTTCAAATTTCATTTTTCAGTCCCAAAATAAGATTTCTGTATTAAAAATCACAAATTCCCATAAAATTGTTAGCGCTTTACGTTATTCACAGGGTCTACAATACGACCATACCTTTCTGTAACACCCTGTCTCAGCTACAGTAGCGGAACGAACTACATACCCGGGACACACCATGGAAGTGAGCAGAATGTTGCTCTTCCACCTCCGGCCGCCGAAGCTCTTGTAGATGCGGGCGCTGACGTAGCCGGCGGCGGCGCCGAGCAGCACCCAGGCGACCAGCGCGCACGTCATCAGCGCGCCGCGGTTGGCCGGCGACAGGAAGCCCAGGCACGCGAACGCCAGCGTCACCAACGTCATGCCGAACACCTCGACACCGACAGAATACCATCATTTAGTGGAACTTCATTTTATGAGGTTAAGTATAAGGTAAGGAGTAAAAGGTAAAAAAAGGAACCCTTATAAGATCACTCTCTTGTCCGTCTGTCTGTTTGTCCGTGTGTCATCACCGATTTTCTCAGGAACGGGTGGACCTAGCAAGTTGAAATTCATACCAGATACTGAGGTCTATAGTCCCTATTAGGTGTATAAAAATCAAGGTCTTTAGCCAACACGATAAAAATATATGGGCAAATTTAGATTTTCGCGAAAACTTGTAAGTACCAAAATTTACCTTAATTTTCACCTTTTTTATTTTTCGAAATTTTCTCTTTACTTGTTTTGTTTACAAAACCTTTAGGGTACTTTAAATTTACCAAGAATCATGAAATTGGGTATGAAGCAAGGTCGTTAATTTGTTGGTATATCACATTAAAAAAAAGTTTTTATAATTACAAACTTATATTTTGCGGTTGGATTGTTCACTTTCTCGTACATCGCAATCGCAAAGTTAAGTTTGTATTTCCAAAAAGACGGACAAAAGTCTTTGAGAATTGATTCCCGAAATGGACGTATACAAGTTTAATTGCTTACGGAACCCTCGGTGCGAGACGCACTTGTCCGGTTTTTTTTTTTAAATGGCAAAAAAGTTAAGTAATTTCAACTGCTCATATTTACCATATTTGAAGATGGTTTCACTATTTGTTTGATGTTTATAAATCAAACATATTTTAAGTTTTTAAATCTTTTGCCCGTCTCCTTGTATGTCTTGAAGAAAGTTCGTTAAATAAAATAAAAAATGATACTTGAAAATTGACCTAACACAACACCGGCAATACTGTGTTCAATCCACAATAAAGTGATTAATAATATATATTTACCTGTGATCCAGAACCTAAAAACACAGCAAGCAGCATGCCACGGCGTGGAGGTCGGAATACATCACCATGAACCAGTTTCCAGCCGAACTCCTCCTGTAAAATATTGTTTTAGTCCAATACATTTCGTGCGAATATAAGCAATGACACGTGAGTAAATGTTATCTGGCCCACACAACTAAAGCATCCAACTTCGATATACTATGATCCTGGACGATCTTCTAATCTCACGAAGACCAAGTTTAGGCGTGCGGGTTCTGCGAGGAATGTGTGGGATTAAGCAACAACATAAAGATCTCTTTTGTAGGAGTTAGCACAATGATACTTGTGCCTACCGACTGGATTTGACCGACTAGTACTTTCGGCCGACTGTAGCATAACATTTGTTTCTAATTCTTTGACAATTACTAACTACCATCGTTAATGTTTGTTATTTAATTAATAAGTAAACCCTTTTGATTTAGAAAAAACTCTGATTTATATTGGGTAGATATTGAAAGATTGGAAAACTTTGTACTACAATATAACGAAATATTATTATTTTAAGATTGAGATTCGACACCGCGCGCTGTGCTAATTCCGGCCTATTGACAAATACTTTATGCCCATGCGCAGGCCAGGACTTTGGAATAAAAAACCAAATTTAATTGTGATTATACAAATTAAATCTTTTTTCATATTTTGTTGGTTGGTGATTTCTGCACATAGACTCTACTGACTCTGGTTTGTTTTGAGTTTTGAGGATTTCTTACCTGAGCATCTTCTCCACATTCCATCTGGTTATATCTCGCGATGTCCTTATAGAGAGTCCTTAGCAGAATCATAGCAACCATACCACTAAGGAACAATACAATCACCAAAGAGTTTAATATCGAAAACCATTGGATATTTGTCTGAGGCATTGATTCCAGTATATAATCCCATCTTGAAGACCATTTAATTGTATTGTTTTTTATAAAAGTGACGCTGTACGTGTACGTTACGTTGAAGGGTTTATCGGCTTGTGTAGGGATTTCCATTTCGACACCGCGCGCTTTACAATCGGGATTATTCGGATTGTTATGCCTAATGCTGGCTGGCTTGACCTGCAAAATAAAGAATGATTTGTCAATACTTGTATATTTATTTATTTACCATTTCTGCAAATACATTGTATAAGGTGGACTATCAGTGCCGTATTCAGCTTAGTCGCTGTTGCGTGCCATCCATAATAATTTTCAATGGTAGGTATTTCAAAATAGAAGAGGGAAGCCTTATCATCGTTGGATTATCTTAACAATTTAAGTTTATTTGTAATAAAGTAATTGACTTTCACTGCCTTAAGCGTTAAAAGTACAAACGGTCATTATTCTTTTCAGGTATTATTTTAAATGTTATATACAATCTTTTGCCCACGACTTCGCTCGCGTTAAGTTATTTTTTTTATCCCTGGGGTATATTACTTTTTTCTGGATGAAAGGCGTACCCAATGTCATTTTATGTAACGAAAAGCGTAAAAAACAAACTCGTTTGGAATTATATTATTAGTTAGGAAAAGGATAATATTAATACTATTCGGTTTGTTGGTCAAAAGGAGGAAATAAATTGTTTATATTGTATTAGAGATGAAGCTCTTTGAACATTCAATTTATAAATATATAAGCTGATATTTCTTTTAAAAAACAACCGACTTCAACAAAAAAAATATTCCATAAAAGACTTATATATGGTTTTCTCATGGATGCCATTGTTAGAACTGGACCAAATTGAAATCGGACCACACGGGAAGCACCAGCTTTCAAATAAAAAAAGAATCATCAAAATCGGTTCACCACCAAAGTTCTGAGGTAACAAACATAAAAAAAAAAACATACAGTCGAATTGAGAACGTCCTCCTTTTTTGAAATCGTTTAAAAAGGTAAACCCTTGTGTAAATAAAACCTAGTTCATTTGAGGATCCAATTCTTAATTTAAGGCTTCAATAAGTTTTTTGTTAAGGTTTATTTTCTTGACATTTGAACTAAAACATTTGAATTAAAAAGTAAACTCAGTTCCCGACGACGAGCCTAGCGTCTACTAAGAAGTTTCCAATTGTGTAATGGATAAATCCCATAACAATTTGCCCGAGAATTTTATTGAAACTTTAACTTCAACATCACACACATGCCACGGGACCAATGAGGCTTTCATACATAGATAAATAAGAGTTGAAGTATTACCTTAGCGGAAATAATACGTCCACTGTTTTCTCCAAATGCCACGCCCCATTCTTCCTTTCCACCGCTATGGTAAGTGATCTCCAAGTCGACGTGATTGAACAAGTAGTAAGCGCCAATTCGACTTGTGCGACCATTCACGATGGGTGTGCATGTGTCCTAAAATAAAATGGAAATTAGCATTCTTTAGTATTATGAATACTACTTAATCTACTTGTAGTGCCAAATATTCCTTATTTGGCTTTTAATTTAGTTGCATACTGCCTTAAAATATCTTCGTAGTTGTTGATGTGTACCTTCACAAGTGGCATTCAGAGCTGCAGTCTTACTTGTTCATAGAATTTGTTAACACAGGTATTGTTATCAACACGAGCCATTTTATTTCCTTATGAATCTAGGTCTAAAAGTAAATAAAAGTAGTTTATTTTTTCAATCCATAAGAGGTTGTACTTAGAAGCCTCTATTAATAAAGACTTTGATTTTTATTCTTATTTGAAATAAAAAACAACTTTCTATAACACCATGTGTGCATATTTTGCTCTTATGAGAAAGGTTTAACATTACTTGGATACATATAATTTTATAAACTATTGTTACGAGCCGGGGTTCCGGATTAGATAGGTAAACCAATTTATAACGAAATAGACACAATTACTACTCCCAATTACAGTTCTCACTATTTTCACTCACTATTCACCCGTACTATTCGCTTCGCACTTGTTACTCGCAGTATAGTTCAACTAGAATTCAATATCCATACCGCATTGCAACGTCTTTAAATAGTTCAAAAACACCTCATAGAAAGTTAGTGAACTTTACTGAAACATCTCATACAATCTACTTGACTCGACCGAAAATCCATTAGAACATTCTTAAGTGCTTATTACACTTGGCTGAATTCAGTCGTCTGAATTCAGTAGTTACTGAATTCAGAAGTTAGAAGCTTCTGATCACACTGTCCTAAATTCAGTTACTGAATCAGTTACCGACTATAGCGCGACGAAGTTGGACCTGTGGTGCGTGTACGAGGATGGCTCCTAGGGATGGCGATCTGAGATCGATTACCTAATCGAAGAAACGATTTTTTCATTTTAATATTAGCGCAGACATGTAATATACTTCTAATTCACGTGGGAATGATACATGCACCACAGATTGTTACTCAGCAATTCAAAACCTGTTAAATGTAATGAGGAAATTTGGCAGATTGTAGTAGTCTGATGTGCCGGCCACCGTACATTCTCATTAAACCTCAATCAATAGTTAAATATGATGAGTGTGAATTTAGCAGACATGTTAAAATTAAAAAATTAAGAACTCATTAAAAAAAAAGAAAAACAAAATGCACAAAAATTTTTTTGTTTATGAAATCGGAATTTTTTTGCTAAAAATATATCAACATTTCATTTGTTTAGCAAAAAATTTTAAGTTAACAAATGTCTGCTAAATTTAGACTCATTTAATGTCTCATTTTTGGTTTTATAATATTTTAAATGCTTGATGAATGTACGAGGTTTTAAAGCCAAAGTACGTATTTTTAGTTGTATAGGTACGAGGAAAAAGTTCTAAGGTTGGCAACCCTGGTCAGAAACCATCCTGGCTTCTGAATTCAGGATGCTAACTTGCTAAATGCGATTACACTTGACTGAATTCAGCCACGTGTAATAAGCGCTTTATTGATAGACAGATTTGTTCCGTTATTCGTCAACAGAAACGCTTAGGTTATTACTTAAATTTTTGTATATTAATATGATAATGTAAGGAAAGAAAATCTTTTATTGATTAAACTATATTTTATTCTTAGTTATTATATAATAATTCTTGAATATGTACATTAGAATTTTGTGTGTTGAAGCGTCTGTCCGAAATACGGCTAGCGCTGTGGGTTAGAGTGAGAAGAGCCTGCCTACCGCTGCCGTATGCGTAAGAGAAAGGGAAGCCAGACAGACTGGCGCCGTAACGCGTTACGTAGCGAAGCAGTTTACCCTCCCATTAGAAGTTATCACTTCAGAAAAAGCCCGGCAACACTATTTATAAAACTAAAAAAAATATATCTTCTTAACCCTATTTGTCCTTGTTTCTCTCAAATTATTTATTAAAACTTTTTGTAAGATTTATAATATTTTCTACCACACAGTTTAATAATCGAGATTTTAGAAAAGGGAAGAAGTTTATTAATCTTCATATAAAATTAAACAAATGTGGGATTGTTATATACCAAAAAGGTTGAAATGAAATATAAGCGTTAGGTAAGTACTTAATTTACATTTTTCTTTTTAGATAAAAAATATTTTAAAGAGGGTAACCCTACACACACTTACGGCCACGCAGCCGTGCGTTATTGCGAGGTAATAATAATTATGCGGACATTTAAGTTAATTTTCGCATGCAGCAGTCGGCGCTCAGGAAGAGCAGGCAATTAAAACGGTAGGTATCGATATTTTTCTAGGGATTGATTTATCTGTTATGTAGTAACTACTCAGTAATCTGTGGTATAGCATCCTACCAAAACTAAAGGATTTTAGTGATTAGAAAAGACTGTTCTGACGATAGACAAATCAAAAAGTTCAAGTATTACGGATGAAGTTATTGGCAAAAGTATTGTAGCGCTAGTTTGTCTAGCCTTTCTCGGTGTTATTATACAAGTTTTATTTTATATTAATAAGCTGGCAAACCCACAACTCGGCTAATGAGAAAACAGTTACTAGGTCTTTTAAATATATAAAACCCCTTAAAGTGGCTATTTCCATCGAGCACTGGTGAACTTAATTACCAGCAGTATAACAATACTATATGAGACGTCCTGTCGTCACAGGGGTAAGTATTACGTGGTGTAATTGAAACACAACACTGGCATTTTACTATAGTAGCGGTCGCACGTCAGATCGGAACGCCTGCCAACACCGGAGTGAAGTGAGGGAGCCTGCGCTTGCGCCCGCGCCCACTACTATACAATTTATTTAGATATACCGTCACACTATACAATGATGAAACATCTATAAGGGCTGCGGAACCACACTTTTCCGTAGCCCTTACAGATGTTTAATCCGTCTCAAGGGCGAGCCGAACCCCCATTAAAAAAAAATAAAAAAAGGTCTGGTTTACTTCCCTAAGAATGTAAGAGACAAACCATCCAATAGTTAAAGGAAACATTGTTATTTTATAAATAGTTTTAAGCACTAGTCTTCTGTACAAATTCCTTTCGTGGTATTCAATTTTCATTTTTCAGTTTTTATGCCAGTTATCGACATAGAGCCAAGTTGACTAGTATGCCAACAGGAAAATGATTAGTGCTTATCTTGCTATTTATTTTATTGTAGTGTACATGCCTTGCTAAATGCCATAAAGTTTTAACTTTTGGTATTTAGGTAAAATACGAGTGACGTAGGGTTGCGGAAAACAGCTTATGTAAATCGAACCTACTCTTAGTATTTACGACTAACTGAATTAGGGGAGCCTTAAATACCAGAAACTGAAGCAGTGTAACTGGTAAAACAAACTATAAATAGTTGTACGAATAATAATATATCCCTAAAAAAATATAAAAATAATTTTAAAAGTACTCGACTGCATAAACTGCAAACTAAAAAAATGCTAACAAGAGACTAACAAGAGAACTTCCAATATGATAAGTAATTGTAGTAAAATAGCCTAGAAAATGTCAATGACAGACTGCAAAGAAAGAAAAGAAACTTGTAAAAAATATGAATTGACTGCAAAGGATTGTTTTCCGCAAGTTTGTACATGCAATGTATAGATATTTATAACAGGAAGCGTTATCCACCCTTGACTTGTACGCTCTGCTAATAGCAGTAGGAACCCGATTTATTTATTAGGTACTGGAGTCTAATGGTTGAGGTTTCATATGCATCAGCTGGATTTTGAATAGGCTTGATATCAACTGCCGATCCCATTCCAACCATATGCCTTGATTGATTAAATTTTATATATTTGGTATATTAAACTGTTGGAAATACAGTATTATAAAGCACCAGCTTTGTTTAATGATGATTGCCCTCAAAACTATTACAAATTGTACTATGTATGTAGACAAAAATGTTACAGAGAATTACACATCAACATAATATTTCTACTATTAATATTTATCACTTTTTTCCTCTGATAACAAACAGGAAATGATAAAGTTGCCCATTTACGCTGTTTTAGATTTTAGACTTTGTTGTAGTTCCATATAGCAACTAAGGCATTACGGCAAACTGTTTAATTATGAAATGTAATTTTAAGCTTCTAAGCACTTAATAGGCCTATATGTACTAATAACTAGCAATTTATTTACTGTTTAGGCAGAATTATGGGTGTCTCTGGTTGGCTTGGCAAAACAAACTTAAGCAAACTTTTCAGCATTTTTATATTGTTACATGCCTACATATCGGATGCGAGGTCGCTCCTAGAAGTCTGTGAACGCACTCGGAGGCTTCAGTGCTTCCGAAAGAAGCGAGGCTAGCTCAACAAACCAGCCTTAACGGAATGCATAATGGATCATTTTCGAGTCTAAATGCAGAAACAGAGCCCTCTACTAATACATGCCTACATAGTAACAACATATCTACTAAAATATATATAAATAAGAAATGACACATTAATAATCAAAGGAATTCATCTATAGGTCTATATCAATATTTAGGTAACTGTGATAAGTCTAATGAATTCAATATATACCACACTTATCGTCAGTTATACTATATGGTTATCTCCGCTTCGTAAGTACTAAAAACAGATTTAATCTGTACATTTAATCTATAACATTACACTTTACAAGAATCAAATGAATGTATGTCACTAGTAAATAATAATAGTTCTTACTAACAAGTACATTAACAATACTCATAAAACATTAAACTCTAAAGATTAGGGTTCTAAGTTCTTGAGGAAAAATACTGAAGAGTCTGTCAGTTGCAGCCTTGAGACTACTAGACAAAAAAAATTTACATGCACAGTGTCAATAAGTTGTTTACTAATATACCTATCTACCAGAAAGCTTAAGGCTGGCTCTAATATGCACCGTTATAAATAGTCAAATGATTGCTTACACAATCACGGTGTGAAATTTTAATGAATGAACAATAAAGCTGCATAAATTATTTCTTTGATAACGAACAATGTACTTAACCATTATCAGGCTGGTCAGTAAAAAATGTGATGCATTTGCAATTAACATGAGACAGTACTACTTACCATGTCCTTGCGAACTTGACAACCCATAGGGAATCCGGTGCTACAGTAAGTTTTCCCTCCTTCATTGACCAAGTAACACCAAGTCACAGGCATGTTGTCCAGAATCCAATGGTGTTGGTAAGAGAGTGCCATGCCCATTTTCATCAGATTCAACCGTTTAATAGAATCTGTATCTGAGTTTTTGTATGTTTTAGTGCACACTGCTTTACACTCCACATTTTTAAGAAATTCAAGCTTGTAGGGACTCGGTCGTATTCTTTCACCAAACACAACTTGGCCAAGATTCTCAACTGGTGATTCACTCTCATCAGTTGTGCAGAAATCAAAGTGATGATACTCAAATGGAAGCACTGATTCTTCTGTGTTCAATCTATTTACAAAGAGTGGGATTTCTGTCTGAAATTATCGCAAAATAATCTAGTTAAAATAACGATTTAGGATCCCTTATCGGGTTTTATGAGTTTTCGTATGATTTCTAATCAAGAACGAACGCACAATTGTATGGTAATCGCCACACTAACTGAATTCATATTTATTCGATAGTAACAATGTTTGCATTCACATTGAGCTTTGTGTATCTTCGCAATGCGATGTCAATGGAATGTGGGAGCAATGTCGGCATCGCATAATTATGACTACAAACATAAGAGCTATATTAGACAATGATAGGTTACCTTGCACGACTTGCTTGTTTCTTCAGATGCTATACAATAATTCACCGGAGCCAAGCCGGGTAAATAAAACGCACAAATAGTCGGCAAAACCAGCAATGCGCAAACCATATACAACTGTAACGACATGACGTGATGTTATTCTAGGACTTCCGTAGCTAAAATACTATACAAATACGGTATTACACAGTCACTAGGATAGCTAAAAACTACATAATCATTTTCATATAGAACTTTTAAATAATTATGAGTCGTATATTTGGATATTCTAATTTTATTTCGATAAATATCCCTTTTGCCTGCGCGATCGGAAACGTCACCACTAACAATGTTGTCTTGTCACAAAATATTGGAGTGTTCTCAGCTTTTGACTTTTTTGTTCTTTGTTTCTGAACGAGTGTTGTGTACCGTAGTCTTGGGTTACTTTAGCTTCAGCCATGAAAATGCAAGGAGCATTTTCATAGCTGTGTGTTTGACATTTTTAAATTGAAAGATGGAAACCCAATATCAATGAAAAGGGATTTCTTACTACTATTATCCAAGTTGTAGAAAGTTATATTCTATACACATAATCTTTAAGCCTGATATAATGTGTACAACAGTGTCTCATGCATTTTTTTAAAATAAGCAGTTTTGGCGAGACGCTTTTAAACGATAGTTTTAAACACCATTTAAAATTAATTGATTCAAACTTAAACATATTATCATGTTTATAGTCAAGTACCAGTAAGCATATATAGTTAAGGGTGTTAAGTACTGTTAAGCTCGCAAAGTCTCATTTGAGGACTTCTCGACAAATGACTTGCGTTGGTATATTCCTAATAATTGATTTTTTTCTTGATGAAAAATTACCCTGTCGCTTTGCTTGAGGGGTTACCACACCGCAATTAAGTGCACCTCCTATCAATTGTGAGGCAAGTGAAGCAAGTTCCGTTTACATATTAATACGGACTTTGTGTCCATTGTTTGTATGTTTGTAAAGTCCCCCGCGACGCAGGAGTCATTCCTAATGTAGGAGATGTCTTTATAAAAAATAAAATATCCACACGGTATTCCGTCATAAATGAATCTATGGCAGGGGACCCGCGATACGAGAGAGTGCTTGTCCTCTAACGTTCCCGTTCCACCGCCTCTTTAGCCAACACCACCTCCTCGCAAAACGAGACTGTAGAATCCCACGCACTCGCACTTGGGACCATGGGCAGAACCATGGTTTCTAGCTAGAGGCTTCCCACACCAGTAACCGTCGCGAGGTCGTATCGCTGCTACTTCCACGCTGAACACTTCAACAAAGTGTGGAGTGCAGTATCCTCGCGACAGCCTCCTCGGTGTTGGTACGCAGGATTTGGCTCCCGGCCCCTACGACACAGGTACTTACCGAAACAGCCGTGTTCGGTGGGTACCTTCATCAACCGGTAACCGGTTCCGGCAATTGTGGCACACCCTGCACTCGGTCGCTCTAGTCGATCTTTCCACTCGGCCATTAGGCCCTGGCGAAGTTTGCTAATGCCACCTTGCGCTTTGATTGATATAATAACGCCTCTAATTTCATGGGGCAGAATTATGACTCTGATGGACATCACCCGCTGCGGTCGCCGCGGTATCGTAGATTGCGGGCCGTTAAGGAGTCCGAGTCCGGAGTACTAACCTAAATATGTCTTCGATGTTAATATAGTATTAGATCAAAGTTTCTAAATTGATTTTAATCTTATTGATAACCTAACTGATACCTTAATTTTGCATTCTTCATACCGGCTCTCGACTTAGGTCGGCCAATCAGTTTTGGGATTGCTGTACAAAGTTTTATTTCGATATGACTATTAGAAGTAGGTAAAAATTTCCTTCTGATATTTGTTTACCTAGTTACAAGTAAAGCTAATGAAAGTGTATTAAAAATCTAATTAAATATAATAAAGCTGAAAATTCTGTGTTTTTTAAACAGGCTCAACTCTAGAACTACCGACCTGCTCTAGACCTAAAAATATTTTACACTTGAAAGCCCAATTCTTAAGTTTAGAGACTTTTTAATATCAAACGTCAACCAAATTTCAAATATTATATAAATATTAGCAACCCGCCCCGGCTTCGCACGGGTACAGATTATACACCTAAACCTTCACTCTGTCTATTAGTAAAAACCGCATGAAAATCCGTTGAGTAGTTTTTCAGTTTATCGCGAACAGACAGACAGACAGACGCGGCGGGGAACTTTGTTTTATAATATGTAGTGATGTAGTCAGTAAAAAACCATATTGTTTGAGGGAGCACGGCTTTTCAATAGATTGCCAGACGATGTAAAAGAATTATTTAAACATAAACATAAGAAATATGTATGTACACTTTAACTTCTAATTTCTTCTAATTCTAGAGGTAATTGTATTGTAAAACTACTTTTAATTATGTATCTCATTATAAGTGGACTGTAAAGTTCTTTTGAGAAATAAATTTCTTTAAACCGAAATTAGAATGAATAGTTGTAACAGATTGTTATTAAGTAACTAATGTCTGTGCCAAAACTCTGACGAAAGTTCCATCAATTTGTTATATTTCTTTTATAATTATGCCAAAATATCTCATGCGGTTGCCCAATAGCAATCCAATGGGTAGTGGAGGCGGTTCTATACGGGAGGTGTGGCGGGTGGAGGACTTTGAAACTAGAGATGATTTGACTTATAAGTTATAAATAAATTTAAATTTGAATAGGGATTCAAATTCAAATGTTGCTAGGGATTGTGCATTCAAGTTATAGGCAATGAAAGGTAAATAATATATATAATAGCCAAAAAAAAAATACGTTCAGTGTTCAGAAAATTAAACCATTCTTACTTGTTTCATAGTTAGCCTCTCGTATGTCTTGTAAATGGGTATTCACAATTTCCATGATTATTTATACTTATATATAAGTATGTTTACGTACGTTATACGTTTAAACTTTTAAACCTTTTAATTAGAGGATAAGTAAGTAGTTTTTTTAAAGATTGTTGAAATCGTCCCGGTTTCAAGTAATCGTCGCGGCGCCAAATCAACGTCGCGGCGCCAAACAAACGTCGTTGCGACAATATATCGTCGCGGCACGAGTTTGACGTCGCGGTGCCGAACAACCGTCGCGGCCCCAATTTGTCGTCGCTGGTCATGTGCGTCGCGGCCCCCGTTGGACGTCACGGTGCCTCCGCGGCACCAGTACGTAACCTGGACGCAAAGTCGCCGCGCGGCGCCAATTCGTCGCTCCGGCGACACATCACCAGCGCGGCGCCTGTTTGACGTCGCGCTGTCAAAGCCACACCGCGTGTCCAGCTCACCGTCGCGGCATCGGATGGGAGCCTCGGTGCCATGTAGACGTCGGGGCGCCAAGGACCTGTGGCGGCGCGAATTCGGCGTCGCTTTGCCAAATCGCGGCGTCAGTGCATTGTCGCAGCGCGTATTCACAGTCGCGGCTCCTGTTGAGCGTCGCGGTGCCGACGCACCAACGCTGCACCAAATCATCGTCGCGGCGCAATGTCACCGTCGCGGCTCCCCTTGGAAGTCGCGCCGCCTCGTCAAGGCCGCGGCGCCAAGTTATCGTCGCGACGTCATTCCACTCGGCGCCTGTGTGACACTCGGTGCCAAGTCCACGTCGCGGCGGCGGTAATCACGAACACACATCATCACATCTTAGGGAGCTTCACGACTCCAACCAGACAGCCACCGCAATCAGACATTTGGGAAGGCCAATGAAATACGCAAAACTGCCAGACTGTTGTGAAAATTAAGGTAGAAAATGCTATCCCAAACCACACTTTCATTCAAAAACATAATTACCTCCCTACTTTAAAAATATATACAATTGTTTTTTTTTATAAAATAATACCGAATACTGTATCATAGATGGTGTACCTACATGTCAAAAAATATATAATAATAATTACACATAGTATAGTCTACAACAATGTAAGTATGCCATACAATAAAGTTTCTGTTTGACTAAAAAGTTTGAATTTTGTTTTGAAGTTCTTAGTTTGTTTTTGGCTTGGGGTGTTAAGAGTCAGATAGTTTAAGCAAAACTATGCTGAGCTTAAATAAACCTAAAGAAAGCAGATGGCGGAGCTTAGTGGTGTAATACAACAGATATTTGGTTATGCTTGTATTGCTTGTTAAGTCAAGTTAAGTCTGTTAACACGGCCAGTGTTACTTATTATTACAGAAAAAATAATTTTGGCTGCCTGCTTAATAATTCAAGAAAACAGCATTTGGGTCTTCGTAAGGAACCCCTCTTCGAAGAGTGATCAAGTGATTAAATTGAGTGAAAGAATTCAGAATACCTTAGCCGGTGTTTGCTATACTTTTTACTGTACACTCTAATGAGACTATTAGCAAGGGAATAGGGGACAAGCTTAAGAAAATAAAAGCACATAGATCTGACCTAAATTAATTTTAGTGTCACTTTTATGATCTCCCAACATCCTCACCTTCCATCCCCTCCTCCCATCTTCACTTTACTATTTATTGGATCTATCAGCCTTTTATAACTGTGTGGAAAGCTCCAGTTTCCAAATAAAATTTAACGAAATGGTAGGTAGTGTCGAATTTGGTAAAAACAACAAGATCCGACAAACGTTATTCCCTAGTCATGTGTGTGTACTGACACTTCTAGAAAAACAATCAGTTACTTTTAGAAGATTTCGAAGTGCTTAGACGGTAAAAATAAACAAGTGCCTAATAAGTAGAACAACAAGTCTTCAAGCAGTTTTACTATCATAATATTGGTAGGGGTAGATACTCCAATAACTCGAGAAGGAAGATAAAAGACGTAGCTGTAGAATTTTTTATTTAGGTACAAAATAGCTATCACACAAACAATATTCCAGTGAGAACAAACACATAAAGCATATTAACATTCACGCTCATCACTTGAGGGGCAATTGACGTCGTCGAACTGAGTTTTTTTCTGTTTCTACAAGACTGCCAGTATCATCATCGAGTGGGATGCCTCGGGCGAACGCTGAGATGAGTCCAAGGGACGCTGCTGGTTTATCTGTGGGTACCATATGCCCTGCACCTCGGATCATTACCTCTGTGAGATTCGCAGCTACTTTGTAGTACCTATGAACCAAACACGTAAGCAATTTATTGAAAAAATTAGAGAATCATGTTTGTAAGTTCTCAGGTTAGACAGCAGGCATGGGATATATAAAATCGTAGCACTTACCCAGCCAATTCGCTATCATGGTACCAGGGTAAGCGTTTCGTCTTCTTAAAGGCTGATGATCCAGAAAAGGATAAGGAATTGTATGTATTGACTGAAGGATGGTATGCCACAATGATGTCAAGATGGCCACTGAAAAATAAATGAAAATTAGGAAAACAATAAACTTCCATATTGAAAAGTATACGAGTCATATTCTCAATAAAATATATATTCAGCACTTTTATATCTCCCACTGCTTCTATACTAAATAAATGGGAGAGGGCTAGCACTCAATACACAAAAAAAATATATACTCGATTTGTAAAATACCTCCGATACAATTTTTTCGTGTCCCAATCACGGATTTAATTTAGTTACGGCTTAACGAAGTCAAGTCAAACTTAAATAAATCGATTAATATTCATGACAATACGGTCATGAATATTAATCTATTTATTTAACTTTGACTGTACTCTTAAAGGTCTCTTTGAGTCCAGTATTTGAATAGCAATACCCGTGGCAGTATGAGGGTTTTGTTAGACAAAACCCCCATTTGTTTCTTCGCTGAATGGATAAAGTAAAACGAACTCGTCGTGATAATATTAGGTTATGCGTTCATCCATTGGCCAATAAAATTTGACTCAAAATTACCGTAGTACTACGTAAGCTTGCTAAAGCCAGGGGGGTTAGCTGCCCTCCCCTGCCCGCCCCCCCCTCGGTACGCCGATGGCAATACGTTTTATTTTCTAGAACAGTTAATAAAATCATTTTAAAAACTTTTTACAAAAAATTAAACCGACGAAAGAAAGTAACTGAAAAGCGAAAAATAAACTTGTTAACGTAAGTAAACTCACACACTAGTGTAAATACCTAAATAATTTTTCAGTCAGCGCCAAACATAGACACAAGGAAATTAATTAATTTTAAAAGTGTTTCCGAATTAAATTTTTTGTTTGTATGTTTGGCTCCGACATGTTCCCGACAGATCTAAGATATGTAGAAAGAGCCCATTGATCGATAAGAACACTTACTTATACAGCATAACCTTATAATTTTCTAGCAGCTCTTCTAACCACGGTTTACTGCTGCCCATAAAATCAGGCACCAGTTTCCTGTACACGACTCCTATAGACGTGAAATTTGTGTTACCGACGTGCAGCGCCTTCCGGACTTCGCTATTCTGGATATAGTCCATGTAGGCGCCGTCCAAATCAATATCATCTCTTAAATAGTTGTATAAGTTCGAAAGATGTGATTCCGACAAAAACAACTGGAGTAGGTAGTTGTAATACTGAAATAAATTAAAACAAAACTGATTTAGGTTTTATTAAAATGAGAAGAGTGGCAATTTAAAAGGTTAGCTTTTTTGGGAGTTTTAGAAGATCCATAAAATTGACACTCGTGCCCACCATGACCATGCTTAGATACCCATTTATTCACTCTTGATGCAGGTTCACGTTGTCACGATTTTTCATGTATTTTTTTATTTTTGTACTTTATAACGCTCATTATTAACTGCATTTCTCAAGATAAATATGTACGCGTGTCGCATAATAATAGTAAGTACCCATTTTTAGTAACACTTCCAAATTTATACTTAATAATTTTTAAACTTTCGCGTTTCGTGATATATAATTCGGCTCCCTTTGATATGGTTGAAGAGGACAGTGGCTGGCACGTGCGTCATGCTCGTGAACGAGCGCCGTTGGTTGGGGCTGGTCATCTCTGAACTGCTATTACTTATATATAGTAGTACTTTGCGCGAGTGTTTATAGTTTAGGACAATACGTTCCATTGTCCTCACATTTAATTTGCGCATATAACCGCAATGTAACTAGAGACTTGTAAAAAACATGTTGAAAAGAGTGTCCTTGGAGTTTCTTGCCTGTTCTTCTCCACAGGATCTACGTACTGAAACAGGCAACTAGCTTTACGACTGACTTAGTCTGACTGACTACTACTCCTGACAATTCAAAAATACCTATAATAATGGTTTAATTTAAATAAATGAATTTGATTTGATTTGAATTATGTTGACGGCAATTAATGCAATCACGTCCTTATAGGTAGGTATTACGTGCCTTTGAATTGCCCCTAAATATAGTTTTGTCATCTTATCTGTGGTTTTATCACAAGTTTGTTAAATAAGTATACGAGTACTTACAGCATAAGCCTTAACCATCTCCCCATTGTTGATGAACTGGGTGACAGCTGTTTCAATGTGGTTCATCGAGTTGGCTATACGGTCATCAACTAGACCTATTTCACGAACAAAATGGCTGTACTTTTGAAGTGATAAAGGGTCTATGAAACCGTTGCCGATAGCTAAACCCTGAAAAAGGCAGGAAGAAAAATAATTCAATATAGAGAAAAAATATCTCAAATCGTAGGTACCTACTAATCTATACCATACTTACACTAAACTACATATAAAATCTGCCAACACCACAGAAATCTAAATAAGGGAACCTTATCTTATTGAGATTTCTGTGGGCAATACCAATAGCGTCACTACTAGTATCGCAATGCCTAGTTTATCCTCCTCTGCCCTCTGGAGCTCTTGTCACCAGATTCGCTGGCAGATCGCAACACTTCGGTAGTGGTCTTCTTTAGAGTAATGTAATAACAATACTGGAGTAGCACAATAATTTTTTATAGTTCTTCAATGAAATATATATGTAGTTGGTTCGAAAGTTCTTCAGACAGTTTAGGTAACCGAAGTTTTGTTTTTTAATAGAACAATATGCAAGATAAACTCCCGCCCTCTGAGGCAGGCACAGTTACTGTTATTTGATTCTGTCTTTACATGCTTCATAGGCTTCCTCCACCTTCATAAGTCCGTTTATACGCGGATTTCGGGAGTTCGAACAATCTTGACTACTTACATTTATTTACCTTCTATACCTACATGATTTGTCATTCGATCAGTTTTTATTCAGTAAGATTAGTTGACAGTAAAATGAGTGCAGTAGCAACAGTAAGCAGTTGAAAAAACTGTTTTGGGATGTGGAACGAAAGAGAATTTGTTTGAGTAAATAGTAATAAAAGCAACTTACATGGAGATTAATAGGTTCGTCTTCATGTTTATGCCAAAGAATTTGAATAGCAAGTGAAGGTATGTGTTTACCGGCGTATGATTCGCCAGCGAGTGTAAGCGGCGCCTTGCGGAGCTCGGGGAACAATGTCAAGAATTGTTGTAAAGCCGTGTAGAGGTTTTCCCCGACCTAAAAAGTTGAAACTGAATTCATATGACATCATTTAAAATAAGGGAAGAATAAAGATTGCTAATAAAATAAAGTATAACACATTCAGTTTTGTCAAATTTGCAACAACTACAAACGGATCTGTAGTAATAGCGCAAGTGTTTCAAACTTGTATCCTCACCGTAGTTTGATTAGTCGCATATCCTCTGTCGTCATCAGTAAAACTGAACCCTGTGCCCACAGGGTTATCGATGAACAACAGCGAGTGGTTCTTGCCCCATGAATGCTGCATTTCTGGAACAGTAATAAAGTATCATCATTACGTAACGTGTGTCTGTGTGTATGAATAAAAAACAGGTACCCTGATACCTATTCTTAAGAACTGTAGGGTCCAGTAATTACAATAAGGCTATTTCAATTTATCTCTATTGAGGTGATGAAGTCATTATAACGTACATACTTCTAATTAACGTATCGAAACGAAACTTTGTATGTAGGTATAAATATATGTAGTTCGGATGAAAATACTATAATTTGAATAGTGGAACTAGTGGCTACTAGTATACCCTTCGAGTTTGGGCTCGTATGATTTCTTTTTTGACGAGTCCTACAGATTGGGCTTGGGATTGAAGTTCACTATTAAAGTGTTCTTTTTGTTTTTCTAAACTATAATTATTTTTATACATCGGTCTACAGGACGTCGACGCTTAAAATGCATTTCTGTCATATTCATATCCTAGTATTTTCATTACACAGCTAAACCGTAAAAAAGTAGAAGTTTTTGTCTCTTTAATAACTCACCTTCTAAATTATTATTTTTAGTAACATAGAAGGGGCCGATTTCGGTAAATAAGCCAAATAGGGAAGAAGCACCAGGCCCTCCTTGAAACCAAATTATCCAGGGAGTATCTTCAATGGAATTGCCCGACACAGGGAAATACCAGAAAAACAGATTGGCATTGTATTCTTTGTTAACCTGAAAACAAAACAATCTATAGATGATAATATGCGGATGGCAATAAGTTTAAACTGTTTTCGATAATAGTGTTGATTAGTTTTTGTTTAAAAGTGATATTATGAAAGCAATCTATGCAACCGAATTGTTAAATTCGATTTTGGGTCTATACACTCTTTACTCATTGTTTGAGTTCTTTATAGTTTCAGTTTTTACAATTACTGCCAGCGCTTTTATCAGTCACACTGTCAAACTTAAATAATAAATCTACTCGTAAGTAGAAAATCAATAATGTTCATTGTACACCTAAACCTAAAAATTGAACATTAGGTGTCCGAGGTATACATTTAGTAAATAAGCAAAGTATTTATTACATTATTACTTATAAGTTGTAACATATATGTGTTATCCTATTACTTCTAAGCATTCCTATAGACTGTTTCTTAATAAGTAAATAATGGAAAATTTCAATAGACCTGGATTACGCTTATACAGCTCAGCGGATGTGCTACCTGACCGTATTATAGTGTCATCATGAGACAAACACTATTTAAGAAAAAGATCGCAGCCTGCGATAAGACCATCATTGTAACACTGTTACAGACTATTGTATCCAACTGACTGCTTCTGTGATATTTAGTGTGCAATAAAGTATATCTATCTATTTATGCGTTAGCAGAATATCCCTGACTCGCATTATTGAAGCCATCGCCAGCGGCTTCCGAACCACTTCAAACTCTACTCGTAATACTCATCCAGCAATTGCCTACTTTGCCTAAACAATAATGAACTAATAATAATACTTAATATATGTTATCAAAAGATAGAAGTCTGAATAGTTATCATAATTGAGAAAGTACGAGGAATATTTTAGCTATTATATATTGAAACCGTAGAAAAACATCTCTCAAGTTTCGAATATGACTTAACTACAACTTATGTAACTTTATTATATAAGTATGAGAGTGTGATAAGAAGTCAAATAGGTATATCAATGTTCTACTTACACATTATTGTCAATGCTAAAATTTATGACTTGCCGGTTAGCCAATTGGAAAACAAGTTTTGTCGGACATTATTAGGAGTTGATAGCATTTCTAGAGCCTGTTATTCCAATATTATGTATTTAATACTCACATAATGGTAAAATGAGCTCATAATAAACGTAGCTATACCACTTCAAAATTCAAATGGCGCCAGCACATGTTTAGGTATACTTGATAACTACCATTAATGGTTTCGTTGACATCACTAATCTATTTATCTGGGTAATTAATTTAGATAAAATTACTCCAACCTTCTCAAATAGTTTAAAGAAATATTGCTTTGAACTGTTTTTGAAACAGTAGATGTTGAAAAAGACCGGCTATTTTCTCATACAGCCTGTCGAGTTCCTACGTGTACCTGAACCGTGGCTAAGAGTAGGATGGGAGTGTGATTTATTAGAAAGATTAAAATCGCACAAACATTTACTTATATTTCTAACCCATAGCTTTAAACGAGCAATTCTTGTAAATATATATATATGTATATTTCTTGTTTCTCATATCTGGGAAGTGGCTCTGACGATTTATATAAATTATTGTATTTAGGTAAGGTTTTGTTTCTAACGTCTGTCTGTATAGGTGTTTATCCTGAAAAACGCTTATCCGGTATTTCACATAAAACACAGAATGAAAATCAAAAAGGAACCCTCTGAACAAGAAAACTTTAACTTACATAGTAGTAGACTATGCCTTACATACAATTGCTTTAAAACTCCATATCAATAACATGCAATTGATTTAAAACTAAATATCTCAGTAATTCACAATTAATAATTTGACTGGCCTGTTGGTCTAGTGGTTAGTGATCCTGACTGCTGTGCCAGGGGGTCGTGGGTTCGATTCCCAGCCAGGACAAATAATTGTGTGATATGCATGATCATTTCTTCTGTGTCTGGGTGTAATTATCTATAATATGTATGTAGTTAGAAATATATAAGTATGTTTATCACCAGTCTGGTTACCATAGTACAGGCGATGTCTTAATAAAGCTGTTCCCGGATTCCTCCTATTTTAGGCGCAGTACGGTACACCGTGTGGTTTTAGTCGGTTCGATTCCGACACACCGCCCCACCGAAAACCCCGGTGGGGTGACGGCCCGAGGGGGTTTCCACACGCACAAAAAAAAAAAAAAAAGGCTCTGCCTAGTTTGAGATTAGACGGCCATGTGTGAGATGTGTCAATTTATTATAATTATAGTTAGAAAAAATATTTTTTCTAACTATAATAATAATAAATTTTGGTAAAATTGTGAAGCAATTTAATCATTAGGAAAAAAAATCTGTTTATGTTGTGTGACTTCAATGATCATGGCGATGGCGATGGATTTAACACAAGGGGGAGGCCACATCGTATCGAAGCTATAAGCAACCTGGGAGATAAAAACCTTTATACTTTAACTTTAAAAATTACAAAAGCACCTCACCGTCAAATATCCAGCATAACTATCCATACCAGGTAGCAAATACGCGGGGTCAACATACGCAGCTTTTCTGCCCTCCTCCAGTCTTTTTTCCTCAATGTAGGGAGTGAGAAGGAGAGGAGAGCCAGCGTCGAAGGTGGCCCTCGCCCGACCAGGCTTGTAGGTCTTTTCCATGAAGGTAAGAATTGGCTCGGGGGCCTCGCCTGGTGGTAGGCTTGGCAATGGTGAACTTTCTATACATACTGCTTCGTGGGCATATCTGAGAACAAGATTATGGGTTGCTTTAGACATTGTTATGATAAAACAACATATCTCAGGAAACCTGCATACATATATCCTAAAGAATTGAAAATAGACGATCACCTATCATGTTAATATTTGGAATAATTCGTAAAATCACTTTACTCGAGGGAAGTTGCTAGAATCTGAATCTGTCAGGTTTTAGTTATTTTCTCCTTTCTCTCTCACTGTAATAGCCTGGCTGCTCTCCGACCGTGTACATCACTAGGTGTTAGCAGAATACCAGCGCTATTTCCCCGAGGTAGCATTAAGCTGAGCTAACGATCATTTTTGACTCATGCAGGGGTATTGTTTGAAAATTAAATTGTAACCTTAATTTAATCAAGTACAACCATTGTCTTAAACCCGTATACCTGTGTATGAGATCAAAATAAATTTGTTTCTTTCTTTCATTCTAGAATTACTTGTTGGCAATTACTACCGATATTGTTGGCAATTCACATATCTACATAAAATTAAGTAAAAGGCTTTTTCTTTCGATCATTAGTACACTATAAGACAGATGACCAACCTTCATTTTTATTGACAAGTAAAAACACAAACAAAACAAGATCAAGTGACTCAAGGATTGGAATCGCATAGCAGGCCGCAAGTAATTAAGGGTAGGTACATGTAAGTAAATCCGTGAACAAGATTTAGTGATAAAGGTGATAATATTCTTTATTAAAAAAGGGGAGCTCGTGGCTAAGTGGTAACCGAGTAGGTTAGCACATTACAATGTTAAGCAATACAAGCCAGGTCAATATTAGAATGGGTGACCATTCTTAACACAACGAGACCGCTCAATGCCTCGGAGAGCACGTTAAGCCGTCGGTCCCGGTTGCCATACGAACATATGTGGCATTCGTTACGGGTAGTTGGAGCCCTAAAAAGTCCGACAACCTGGTCTAACTACAGAACTTCGATATCGCCTATTACTTGTGTTGTGGAGGTCTGATGGCAGTCGCTTCACGTAAAATATCAAATTTCGGCCGTTTGGTAGTTAGACTGAAAGTCGACCCCAACTTAGTTGGGAAATGGCGCGGAGGATGATGTATCTTTATTCATTTTTTTTTTATTAGACATACAGTAAATAATTTACAATGACAATAAACAAACAGCACAAGAAATGTTAATACATCACACGTCCAGATTGAAATTTTTACACAGTTATCTTGGCTAATTTTATTGGGTTTACAAAGACATGATGATAGTTACTTTCTTAAACACGTAATTGAAGAAGTAACGTTATCTTATTTCATTTGTTAGCTAGGTATTGTGCAACATAATATAGTGATGCTTTTCGTTAATTTAATTACTGCTAATAGCTTTAATGCTTCGTGCATTCAATATCTAAATTGGAAACGTTTCAATCTAAAGGCATGTAAAGAGGAAATGTAAGTTTGTTTCTGGTCGACAAATTTTAAAATTATTGAACCGATTATAAAGATTCTTTCATTATTACAAGGCACTTTGTCCGGAAGTAACATACGATTAGGTGTTAATCTTATTTCAGTAACAGGTAGGGGTAAATACTAATTAAGCCGATGGCTTTAGACACGTCTAGTTTTTACTTTTAAAAGATCCCGTTAAAAAATCAAAGCAGTAGATATTGGAGAGCTTGTTATACAATTATAGATTCGACGAAAACTTTAACAAATTATTTACCTATCTATTAGATGGTTTTAAAAAAACAATAAAACTGAACGTTGACTGTTGACTACTAGGTAGATAGATTTTCAGATCATAAAAAAAGAAATGAGAAATTATGGCTAAATTCTCTTGTTATTCCAAATTCTGTAATAAGGTTTAAGCTGTTTACGAGTTTACGCTGGTTTTAGGCTAAAATTTTAACATGTAACCTAATATACGTGGACGTATGGTAAAGTTAATTGAAGCTAAGTCAGTAGATTTACGATGCCTGGATTCTAAAAACATCATCTTTACGTCCGTAATTCTATTTTAGTAGGTATGTAATAAAGCTTCAAAAGGCTCTCAGCTCAGCTCAGCTCGCGAGGGATTAATATATCTCGCCTGATCGGAGGACCCTACTTTTGTGTTAACACACACACAGAGAACACTATTTTTTTTTAACTATAAAGTAAGAGGTCTTATAACCCAATAACTATTAGGCAATAACAGGTATAAGAAAAAAGAAAGTTAAAATTTAATTTTGATTATGAAGATCGATTTGAAAGTCGGTTATGAAGATTAGATTTAGTAAGACAAAAAAGTAAAAAGTAATTATGCAAAACATATTAATTCATAATATAAGTTCGGAACTTGTTTTTTTTTTGTCTATGCGATAAGTAGCGAAATAATTAAGGCGTAAGACTTGCGATTAAAGGGTTGCGGATGTGAACCTATTTTGTCACAGCTGTAAGGGTTAACAACAACACTAGTAAAATTATGACTAAGTTTTTTTTTTTAAAGACATCCCCCGCATTAGGAATGACTCCTGTGTCACAGGGGGCTTTACAAACAAACAAACAACAGACACAAAGAACACCCAGACTCGGATGGAAATCGAACCCATGACCTCTGGCGTAGCAGTCAGGGTAACTAACCACTAGGCCAACAGGCCAGTCAAATTTGACTTTTATTTGACATGACGTAACTAAAAAAGATAAATATCAACACTAATCAGTAATCACTTATGCATAAGCTTTCGTTACAAACACAATTAAAATAAACTTACGCCAGCAAAGCTAAAGTCCAAAACACAATCATGTTGTCCACTAGAGTAGTCCCGAGGGGTGCTGTTCGTTTGGTCCTCCTCAGCGGAATGGGCTGTATGGCCTAGCCTCAGGAACCTTGTATAGTCAGCCAGTTCTCACCGTGCACTTGCGTCTTGAACTTGGATTTATCTCGATCTTTTATACAGGGTGTGTCGCATTTTTTGTTTACAAAAAATAAAATATTGATTTTGTTTTTTTTACGATTGTCTTTTGATGATAGTAATCAGATAGATTCAGTGACAAACTGAAATCTCACCGTCGCAAATGCCTACATATCTTGAAAACTGACATAGCAAGTAAAATTAGTTCTAATTTATCTTGATTATTATACTTACGGATTTATTGAGAAAACGTTACTAATACTTTGTTTTATTTCCAAAAATTACATGCATATTTCATCATTTCACATGATGAGAACCATGGCAATTTTTTTTTATTTTATGTATTTTATTATCAACACAAGAGTGCGATGTTGAGTACCTCGTCCTGCACAGGGCTAAGAATTTTTCAACGTTCATGAAATAGATTAGTAAAGTTAGCATTGTGTAGAACTTGCGCAAGACACTTTCTTCATCAAGTTTTGAGCTGAAGAGGCAGGTTTGGATAAACTTAGTTTTAATAAGTGATACAATAGCAAAAAAGATTCATATCGTCTAAATATTAGAACCATGAAATTGTAATCTCATTTGAAAAAAACTCAAATAGGTACTTAAAAAAAGGATTTAAAAAAGTATGATTAAAAGTGTTACAAATTTTATGTAGTTAATAAAATGTCAATGTTTGAAATTCTAGGGGTGGAAATCGGTAAACAGTTATTTTTTTGTTTATTTTGCATTATTTAATTTCTGTGAAAGGTTTTAAGGAATTGTGGAGAACATTGGTGACTCAGGTCTAAAGAATAGAATAAAAACGCAATTTTTATTTTCATTAGTCCCCATTTAAGTCCGCCTATTCAAAAATGTAAGTCAAGCTTTGTCGCGACTTGTTGTTCAGTGAGTGCACAATATACCCAACTTGCTATTTATTTTCCCAATGTTACGTAAATGAATCAGAATTGTTTTATCACTTAGTTTGAGATGAACCTACTTTTGGTATGTCTCAAATATTGTCGTTCTTCGCTATCGATATTCACCTCCAGTCGACCATTAGTTAGTACCAAAAATTTGGTAGGTAGGTCATCATCACCAAAATGTTCTACACTCTTTACGCATCGAGTTCTATGTTAAAGCTATATGAGATATATGTGAACTAGCCTTAGTAAGTTTCCTTTTCAACAAAATAAATTAATGTGCGTAGCAGTTTCACCCAAGTTCTCAAATAGTTTTTATTAAATCGGAGTGGAAGAAATGGGGTTTTCAGAATAAAATAAAAATTTTAAGCAACAAATTAAGTGAAGTAAAAATAATGAAAGAATATTATATATTTTCAATTCAAATTAATTCGAGTGTGAAAACTGAGGACTTATAGGTTACAGGATTTTATTAATTAAGAAGCATGCGGTGTACAGAGGGAAAATTCATCGCGTCATTTAATATGATGTTGATTTGATATTGAGGAAAATAAACAACTTTGATGTGAACTAACAAAGGTGTATTAGGGTATTCACGAGTGTTATGTGTATCATTACAAGCACTCATCTACCAAATAGGAGATAAAAGCAATTTTTAACTTATGCTTAAAACCTGTGCTGCAAACGTGGTAATCAAAGTTTTTTACACTACAATAAAATAAAAATATACACAAACTTAGTCTTATGGCGTGGCCGAGTTGGTACCTACTTTATAATTAGTGTAAATTAAGATAAAAAAAAATAAATGATTATTTCATACCTCTACCTTTTTAAAAATAAAATATGTTCTAGTTTTAATATAAATTTAGGTTTTAATTAGGATTAATATTTATTGCACATCGCTGAGTAGCTTAAAATAAAAATACCTATGAATTCCATATATTCACCTGTTTACAACGTTTCAAGTATAGAAAATCGAAATTAGTAAATCAATGTTATTGTTCCGCTTCGATATCGGAACTGCCTGTATATACCGCGTACCAGCGTTGGGTACCAATGACCTGTTTAGCATAAAGACGCTCCCACGCCACGGTCGGTTATTTGCGATAGATTCTTGCACGCTCTCCGAAGTGATTTGCTCTATATTTAGGATATTCGTAGTAAAACAAACATCGATACGATACATTTAAAAACGTGGATATAATACCTAATAGCGAATTACGAATCAACTGATACGAGTGTAGTGATAACTGATTTTCCCACGATCGAAAAACTGGTTACGTTTCACAGGGTTTTTTTCCCAACACTATTAATTTTTAAAGCAATTCTTAAAAAAAAAAACTTGGTTGATAAGCCTATGTTAATATATTCAAACCAATCTTGTAACTGGAATGAGTCATCGACGATTTAGTTAATTTTAGTTATGTAGGAAAGGGAAACCAATTAATTCCCACGCACTCTTCACCGGCAGGTACAGTAATTATTGGGTTTAAATGAAATTTCTAAAAACTTCTTAAAAGGTATTAAGGCTTAAAAAATACGTTATGTAATTAGAAATAATTCGGATTAGGATGACTTTTAAACCAATTTTAAGAACGATCAAATCACTATGTCAGTTCAACCTTGTTCTTTTAATTTAAGCGGATTCAATATCGCATCTTTGTGCATTTGTTTCTATATTGAGCGCTATGTAACACACATAGCGCTCAATATACAAACATATATAATATATATATATTATGATAACCTACTTACTTTTTACGTTCCAATAAATTAAAGTAAAAGAAAAAGCACTTTAATAGCAAATCGAACTAAAAAGTTCAAAATAGTTTTTGAGTCTAAAAAAAGCGTAGAGTGCTTTTTACTATATTTTTATAATAGTTCTACTTTTTATGATACGAAAATTTATTTTGTACGTTTTAGTTCGGTTTGCTATTAAAGCGTGTAAGTTTTGTTTTTTTAACTAAACTAAAATTTAATTTGTTAATTTTCGTCATCGATCCTTGATACGTGCGTGTAAATTTTCAAATTAATCGGACGTCTTGAAGTTGGTGACAATTAGATTAAAAGATTCCGTTACATAGAAAGATAGACATATACAGGTCAGGCTAATATAATTAAAAATAAAATGTTTTTCTTAATATCATACTTTCTTGTGGATCTTATGGCTCATGTTATGTTGCGTATTATCAATGTCAGCATCATACAGGTAGATGTATTGTGTTCTGTGAATTTTGACATAATTACAAGAAAGTATGATGAATGATCTTTGAAATGCATTAATAAAGTATTGATTTGAGTATCTTAGGCGTATCTTATTTCTTCGATCTTTCTTTCTTTTTTGGAATTCCAATTATGCCATAAATAGTTTAAAGCTTTACTTGGATCATAATTTCACGTCCTTAAGGACATGAAGATCACGAAAGCTCGAATTCACGAAACCCAAGACTATCTCTGAGATGTTGAAAATCATAAAAGACAATTCAACGACCTTGATGTATTCTTACATCAAGGTTACACAAGACAACAAACAAACAAACAACAGGGTTACAAAACACAAGACTTCTGTCTTGTGTTTTGTAAATATCAATCTTATTCTTAAATGTAGTGTATATACTCTTTGCTTACTCTATAGTGTTTATGGGACTGAAAAAAATGTTGAGGATAGTGCAGCTGTTTTTGGATTTACTAGTTGTGTTTTAACTTTCGTAACCAATAGAGCATCCTAACGAAGGTGAGTTTGTTTGTAACGCTTTCGCACCTTAATCACTCAATCGATCATCATGGAATTTTGTACACGTACACGTTTGCAGAGGTACAGAAAAACACTTAGGGTACCTTTTAATCAATACAAATAAATAAAATTGATATGTCTTTTTGCAATGTCAAAATAATAGTTTTGCACGATACCTAAGCCTAAAAATCAGTTTTTTTACTTTTTGTCTGTCTATCCGTCTGTCTGTGTTTGTTTCGGGTAATCTCTGGAAAAGGTGGACTGATTTCCACGGGCACTTTCACTGGCAGATAGCTGGTGTTATAAGGAGTAATTTAGGCTACTTTTATTTCTAAAAAATAATTAGGGTTCCACGCAAAATATGCAAATATGTACACGCGCGAAGCCGAGCGGGAACTGCTAGTCCAAAATAATTACTGTAGGAATAGAAAAATAACTTTCTCGAGATGCATACCTAAGCGGTAATTTAAAATTTGTTTTTCATGCGTCGACATGAATTTAACCAGAGAAAATTTTGTTTCATAATTTATTATGACTTTCTGTGCTGTCCTTATCAACCATAAGTTTATTTTACGTTCGTTTAATATTTTACTGCTGTTTATAAATGGTTAAATGATTTTATAAAATATGGTTTATTTCGCAGTCAAAGCAATCTCATGATAATTTGCATGAAGATCATCCTTAAATATTTTGGCAAGTAACGGCGTAAATTTCTGGCTTCTTTTTCGAACTTGACTCAAACCAGTACAAAAAAGTCGTGCATGGATATTTATGGATCAGAAAACTTTTGCCAGAAAAAAAACTGGACAAGTGTGAGTCTGACTCGCGCACCGAGTGTTCCGTAAGCAAACAAACTTGTACTTATATAGTACGTCTACATCTGGGAAACAATTCTAGAAGATTTTTGCCTATTTTTTCCGAAAGACAAACTTAATTTTGCGGCTGCGATGTACGACAAAGTCAACTTTCCAACCGCAAAATATAAGTTTGTAATAACAAAAAACTATTTTTTATGTGATATAACAACAAATCAACGACTTTCGGATTTGTTCCTATACTTGTGCTGTTAGATCTTGCTTCTTGCTAAATTTCATGGTTCTAAGGCAACGGGAAGTTTTGATTTACCCGCGAAATGTTCAAATTTGTTAAAATCTAAGGCTTAATGGCCGCATCTTTTGATTACGTTGCCTCAGAAGCTTGATTTTTTACAGTTTCAAAGGAACGCTGACATAAGTATTTTATGTTAATTTCAACTTTATGCCTCCACGGGTTCCTGAGGAAAAAGGTCTTGACAGACAGATATAACGACAAATTAACGACTTTCGGATTTCTTCCTTTACTTGTGCTGTGAGACCTTCCTTTTTACCAAATTTCATGATTCTAGGTCAATTGGAAGTACCCTATAGGTTTTGATTTACCTGCGAAATTATCAAATTTGGTCAAATCTATCTTTTGATTGCATTGACTTAGAAGCTTGATTTTTGTACAACTTCAAGGGGCCGCAGATTTAACTATTTGGTGTTAATTTCAACTTGATGCGTCCACGGGTTCCTGGGGAAAAGGGTTTTGACAGACAGACAGACAGACGGACAACAAAGTGATCTTATAAGGGTTCCTTTTTTTCCATTTGTGGAACGGAACCCTAAAAACAGATAGTAAAAAACACCGTCAATTGGATTGGTGCTGAATAAATCTTTTAAAGTATAAATATGGTTAAAAAAGAGAATTTGTAAAATGGATTCTAATGGACATCTATTTGAATATTTGGAAATAAAGAAAAGTTAGGGGAAAAGATAGTTGCCTATTCTTTGGATGGACGGCCTGAGGACCGCCTTTTGAAATAATCGTGCAGCGCACAAGCTGCAGCTCCTTAGATGGCGCCCCGCTGGCCACGATGAAGTAATAATTTTTTCATTAAAATGATTGTATACATAGGTTTTTTTTTTGTTTCAAAATGGACGAATAAACGTCCATTTTTTTACGTTTTTGTACTTGTTTTAACTTGTATAATTATAAAACACTTGACATTGGCGGAATTCCTGCGCTGATTCTTGCGCGGGATAGAGTCCATAATAAACAATAATTTGATAAGCAGACGAATTAAGTATTTAGCGAAGTAGCGTGTTTGGAATCGACAGCTTAGCAACATGTCAAGATTCCGGAGTTTTTAACTAGTCTCAAATTATATTTATGGTGAAATTGCATTTTTTTTCTTTTACATAAATCAGAAGCAATATCTATTTTCGAGTTATGGTTCCGTAAAGCCAAATGATCTTTGCTACCACTCAATCAAGAGGTAGGTCCTATGAAATTTTGCATCAATATTAAAGAGTGTCGAACACTATAGTGAGAATTGCTTATTTAACCTTACCGAGATTTGATCGAATTAAAAAATACACTAACTAATTATGTGTACCACCTAAACATAAGCGAATTAAGAATTGCGTGAAGTACGAATTTGAACAGGCAGAGAAATACTCCAATAAATAAATTCGCACTTGTTAGTTGCTGAGAAATTAGCTACTTATTCTTCTTGATAATCGAGATACTACAGAAAAACCTTTTAAAGTGCGTTTATTGCTTTTGAATAGTATTTCGTCTTTTTTAATAATTTTATTTAATAATATTAATAATAGCTTAATCGTGTAACTTCGTCAGCGCTTGTAAATTTTCCCCTTTTTTTTGCAATATTTTTCATTGATGCTCCGTCCCTATTGGTCGTAGCGTGATGTTGTATAGCTTATAACCTTCCTCGATAAATGGGCTATCCAACATTAAAATAATTTTTCAATTCGAACCAGTAGTTCCTGAGATTAGCGCGTTCAACCAGACAAACAAACTCTTCAGCTTTAAACTTTTTTGTTATTTATATTATCTATACTAATATTAATTAGTATAGATAATAAATAACAAAAAAGTTTTCTAATACCTACATTTCGTAGAGTTCGGATCACACTACCTACCTACCTACTCAAGTAGGTATTTCCAGGTCCATATTATTGTCCGATTACAAAAAACCTAACATAAAGAAGAAGAGAATAAATTAGAGCATAAAAAGCACTTAGTGCGAAATTCAGTCTATTCGTTCCGTCACCACCTCGTTTGCCCAGGTTTTTTTACAACTGTTCCGTAATTAAAAAGAGCCCATCCAGCTCTTGTTTGTTGCCAGATTAGGGTTACGGGTGCGCCGAACGAAGCTTTGTAACACGCAAATTCTACTGCTACCTAAAGAATCCTGAAACAGCGCACGAGCTTAAGATTGTTTGAGATTTTTTCCTCGCAGCGTAGTTTTTTCCTAGTATTCTGTTGAGTGGAAATACCTAACAGTCACGTAATTTATAGTTTGAAAGAATAATTCTTTCTTTCTTCTTTCTATATTATTATAAGGCTTTAGTATTGTTTCAGTACTAATAGGGTATGTGTACAAACTGCCGGACAGCAGATAGCGCTCCTTGAGACTAACCTTGTGGAATTCTATTTAATCTAAAAGGTATTTTATGTCCCATTGTACTATTATAAGAATATACATTATGTTGTCTTCACCGCTATCAATAATTATTTCTTAAGTAAAGTTACAACAACAAATTATCACGTAACGGTTGTTATGTGATAATTATTAACATAGGTAAATGTTAATAGTAATAATTTATGGGTACTTTTTGCAGCTGGTTGCTGCGCCGGGAGCATGATTTATATCTGTTTCTGGTATATAGAGACTACGTCATTATTTTTATATTAGTATAAATACATTGTGAGGTTATAATACTTAAAATAAAAAATATACAGTATCCGCAGTAGCCAACACTGTAAGCATTCGAGCTTAGCTTTCTTGAGAGACATAATTTGTGACAAATAGGTTTAGCAGTGACGAAGAAACCGAAGAAACACCTTAAGGACTTTTATATAAACATATTGTTTGTGATGATTAAGGTCAAGGATTGGAAAATTGCATGATGACGTGATAGATTTAAATCACTAGTTGAAACTATGAGTATGATACAGGTGTGCAAGAAAGAAATATATCCTTATTTACCTAACTTAAACCGCAGGAAATATATCTCCGCACTCCTATACCTACCTAACAATGTTGGATAAATAAAAAAACCGGACAAGTGCGAGTCTGACCCGCGCACCGACGGGTCTCGGGAATCGACTCTCGAAGATTTATGCTCCTTTTTTCAGAGTGATAAACTCAAATTTCTAAACGCATAATATAAGCTTGTGAAGAAATATTGGAATTCGTTTTAGAATCTTTGGGGTCTGAGTTTGCGCATCACATAATTATGGGGAACTTTAACACTGATCTCCTTGATCCCAACAGCCTTCAAACCCGTAAACTCCTTAACATAATTGAGTCTACCAATTTTCATGTTTTATCTCTCCAAGCTACGCATCACAACAATACTGGACATGATACTTGGTTGGACTTAATCCTTACTTCTTGACCTTCCCTTGTTTCCTTCCATGGCCAATATCCTACACGGTCTCTCTCATCACGAACTTATCTTCCTGTCCTATATCCTAAAAACTCCGAGATCCAAAGCGAAAGTGCTGTTTAGGCATTGTTTCGTCCGCATGGATGTATAAGAATTGTGAATCGATGCTTCTGAAATTGATTGGGAGCAGGCATAGTTGTTCGCACGGTTCAGTTATTTAATGAAATGGTTCGCAACTTATATGACGGGCATGCACCCATCTAGAAAGTCAAAATAAAACACCCGTCGAGGGAGATCGAATCTCTCTAATGGCGATGCGCGGTAAGGACCCAATCCTTCGTAAATTTAAAAGGGATCATTGTGAGAACAATTGGACCATCTACAAAAGACCACGAAATATATGCAATCACATGATAAACGTCACCATATTCTCATGAACATTACTAATTCCTCCCCTACTTTGGAAAATTACTTAGGATTTTGGGTATTGGTAAGGTTCAATATTCCAGTATTTGGATGGATATATAGGATTGCTTTAACTCCTTTAATGCCGTCACAAACTAAAAGTCAAACAATCTGTTATGTAACTACCTGTAGCTACCTCGGCGTAACATCGAAGCTTATTCAATTCTCCAGTTGCTTCGGACGAAATACCATATTACCTATAAAATCAAAGGCTGTGAGTTGTAACGATAAATCGGTTAATTAATTTAGTTAATTTTTCTCTTGACTCCAGACTCTTTCCAGCCATATGGCGCTGGGCTTATGTTCGCCCTCTCCTAAAGATACCTCATCTTTCTCTTCCAAATTATTTCCGACCCATAGCAATCCTCCCTTTCTTATCCAAAGTACAACATCATAATAACATCCTTAGTCCATATCAACCGGGATTCACATCTGAGCATAGCCAAGTTACTGCTATGCTTAAAATTACTAGTGATGTTAGGAGTCCCGAGGATGACGAAAAACTAACCGTTTTAGTCCCAATCGACTTCTCTAACGTGTTCAACACAGAAAACCACGGCATCTTAGTGTCTATCCTTACTTCAAATTTATTCTCAGGCAAGACTGGATAATTTGCCAGAAGCAATCCACAATGTGAACAGTGATGTGGAGGTCATCAAAAACTTGTCTGAGTAGTTGGCAGAATGGATAATACTACCGGCCCTGGTTTAGGGCTGGAAAAGCACTTGCATCAGTTGGGAGGAAAGGGTCGCGTCCTACTTCCCTGCTTAGTCGATTTTGAACGCTAGAGCACTCTCACAGCGTTAAAACCAGTACATGAAGCCCTCTGCTGGGACGACCAACGAGCTAAAGTAGATCAGCAGGCGGTCTCATACCACCCGTGTACCTTCTCGGTCTGGGGGCGACAGCGATTTCCCAACCAAAACTCTGCTGTGCGCTGATAAACTTTAGTAAGCCGCCTCCAAATTCCGCGGGATTATTCCCGCCAATGTGCACGCCACCTCCGTATAAACGCTACGGTAATGTTTATAGCCCTCGCTGCCGAAGCACAGAAGCGCGTCATAATCTGAATTATTTGCAAACAAGGCCCTTGCTATACCGGCCGTAAGGTGCTATTGGCCGAAAAACTCCAACACAGTAGGATGGACTACTCCAGGATGACTCTGACACCTAAAGCAACCTTTTCAAAAAGCCTTTACTAAATTTATACATAACGTTTGTACAATAATCGGGGCTACCTATCATGTTATGTTTATATACGGTACGTAGATCTCATTCATTCGATGTACACATCGTCTAAATAATAATTTAATATTACATCATTAATCTCATCACCTATGTTCCGAGCAGGAAGAAATGAAAGGGCGATATTATTATAATGACTAACACAATAAGTCATCATTCGTCATCGATTTTGTATGCTTTTTAAAAGTAGTCACGGTACTAAGTACTAGTACATTTCAAGATTTGTTCGCACTGCAGTCGGTCATGGAGCGGATAATTGTGGCTCTAGTGTTTTGGTTAGTAACCCTATATTATGAGTACTTTGCCTAAACGGGAGTGAAAAATATGGTTGTTCTACTGTGAGTGGATGTGCAGTTAAAGAACCTGTTTCTATGTTTATAGTTTTTTTGCATGAAAGAAAACATGTGATAAGATAAGATTTCTTTCTATCAATATGTTTTAATGAAACAATTATGATTACGAGTATAAATCGAAATATTAAATTTCTGTTTAACCTTTAGTGTGGTATTTCGAGATAAACTTAAGATTAGCTTAACCTCTATTTCTTAGTTACACTTTACGATTTTACTGTCAATGCGTTTGCTGACACTCAGTCTAACCACCAAATACGTTATGTACAAAAATACCTTTTAACAAGAATTAGCAAATTAGAAATTACAACGTTACGACTTACAACCCTATAACTCTCCAACTTTCGCAGATCAATAACAATTTGGTTATTTTATAATGAATATAATGGGAATATGCATAACTCCACAATACAATTTTGAAAATAAGCTTTTCTGTCCATTTGAATAATAATAATTATGAGCTTTTGAAAGACAAACTTAACTTTGCGGTTGCGATGTACGACAGATTTTTTCCTTTACTTGTGCTTTTTACTAAATTTCATGATTCTAGATCAATGGGAAGTACCCTATAGGTTTTGATTTACCTGCGAAATGTTCAAATTTGATCAAATCTAATTTTTAAATGGCCATTTCTTTTGATTGTGTTGATTTAGAAGTTTGATTTTTATTACAGCTTCAGGGGACCGCAGACTTTTTATTAATTTCAACTTAATGTGTTCACGGGTTCCTGAGAAAAAGGGTCTTGACATACAGACAGACAGACATACAGACAGATAGACAGACAGACGGACAACAATGTGATCCTACAAGGGTTCCATGAAATTTTCGGTGGTTTTCATTTTATTAATGTATATGTTATATATTTCTTCCGGTCATGTAATGACATAATATATAAATTAGAATAGATCAATAGAATACAAGAAATATTTACTATATTCGTCTAATTGAAAAAGGTTATTCATCAAATTGCAGTAACAGTATACTACTGTTACATGGCCACTACCGTTTTGTGTGTGAATAAAGCACTTAAAATATGAATCAAATATTAATATTCAATTAAAATAGAGCGCCAAATGCAAAAAGTACATAGGTATAAGCCGATAGCTGCATTATTTTCTATAGCTACTTATATAATAAAGCTGAAAAGTATTTTTTGTTTGTTTAATCGTATTAATCTTTGAAACTAAATGTCGAAACAATCTTTTTGTATGTGATAGCCAGATTCATGAGGAATAAAATGTGATTTAAATTGTTGCTTGTGCTCCTATGTGCAAAACATAATTGGCGTAAATATATATTATTTATATAATATATATATATAAAAACACTCTTTGTTCGGGTAATTGATAATATAATGAAATTATTGAACAGAAATATTAGAAAATTTATTAGTTTTTTCGCGAATCAATTAACATGACAAATTCGATAGACAAATATTAAAAGTCATTCTAGTTGCATATTTTTCTTTCGAGTTAATAGATTTTTGCTTATATTTCTCTCAAGTTAATAGATTTTATAAATGAAAATAGTAATACTTAAGTTATTACTTATTGCATTGAGTCGTCGTACAAGTTCGTCGCTACAAGTTCGTAACCGCAGCGAGGAATTTCATGATTACAGCTACTTATGCCTCATGATTTGTCTCCCCTTATTCTGTATGCTCGAACACATGACGAATGATCCAAAACAGACTTTTATTCTGTATTGGATCATTCGTCATGGATCATTTTGTATCATCTCTAATCGTATTTCCCACATAAGTTTGAGTTTATTTCATTGTTCACACCACATAGCCTCTTGCCTGTTTTCTGAGACATTCTTATTTATTAGATGGACTCTTTTATATTAGGTACTACATTTCAATGATCTTCTTTCTTCTTTAGAATTTAAATAATTCTACTTTTTGAAAATTCCAAAATTGGTGATACAAATAGTTTGGGATAATCTGAAATTTATATTGGATACTGGCTGAGGTTTTGGCTCGAGTACACCTTACAGTACCAGAAGCCCAGATAGGTAGTCTATCAAGATTGTCAGAGCTTACTTTAGGCGTAGATCCGTAATAGACCTCGATGCTCTAGATGCTAAAGATAGTAGAGAGCCTTCTGCTTTAGTATTATCCTTACCTAGTGATAGTAAATAAACTGAGCTATGTAATTTAAACAACAAATGTGACACAGAATCCTTGTTTTTTTTTTATTTTCATATACTATCTAGACACGCAGCAGCGTGTCAATTGACCGCTTAATAACTCATAATCTATTTTATATAAATACTTGATTTTTGTTTATTTATTAAAACCCCTTAGATTAACTAGAACCTCAAATTTCATAAATACAGCTTAAACAGTCATCGAGAAATTATCGTTTAAAAATCGGCATTTTTATCACTGACTGACTGACATATAGATCAAAAACCTAACCTACTTTCCAATGACCTAGAAAGTTGAAATTTGGCGTCCAGCTGGGGATTTGTGTGTATGCAAAGTAAAAAATCAGAAAACAGTTTATTTTTACGATTTAAAATATTTTTCAAACAATTGATTTTTATTAATATCTAACGCCTTTCAAGATTATAATAGCATTTTTTTTTTGCGGGAGAATAGGTAATAGTAGGTAATGTACAAAAGTATACAACGTAAACGCAGGAAAAATGTTAATTTTACAGATCACTTTTCTAACTTATAATTTCTTTACAAAAGTGATGATATCCCATCAAAAAACATAAATGTGAAAATGGGAGCCAAGTTTAATATTAAGAATATACGTGGTTATCGACTACACCGACAAAAGAATTGAGATCTAAATGGTTGCCAAGTTTTGTAGATAATCCTGAAGATTTGACTTGGTTTTTTTCTAGTACTTATTCTTTAATTAGTCGCTGGAGTAATGCTTTTGTTGTGATAGAGTTCTTGGCAATATTGCATTAGGTTGTTTTTGAACCCGAAAATACTTGATAGCCATAACGCTAACACCACGTTTTACTTTTAACAGAAACATGTTTTCAAATTTCAGCAGTGCATTCAGTCATTTTGTCGTAAGCAACGAACGTCTCATTCTAACACCGTATATAAAAAATGGAAATGCAACAGAAGCAACAAAACTGTCAGAAGTCAATTCAAGAGAATTTTTTGGCATTAAAAGTCATTCTGGTTTTATGACAGTAGAAAAGAAGTACAATAACAATCTCTTCTTCTGGTTCTTCCCTGCGGCTACACCATTAGCTGAAACGCCGTGGATTATATGGCTACAAGGTGGTCCTGGAGTGTCATCAATGTTGGGTCTATTTGACATCATCGGACCTATAAAAGTTGAGAATGGGCAAGGTAATGTCACATATTAAACATATCTCACAGGTATATCTTCAAACTAAGCAATACTGTACTAGGTAATTCAAGAGTTAAATTAAAGGTTACTAAGATTTCAGATATGGTTTCAATATGTACATGTATATTATAAAACCGAAGTACGGTTATACCTAGTTCTAGCTGGCTAAACCTAGGTTTAGCCACCACAGCGCACCTTGTGTTGCCGTGGATAAAAAGGATACCTATACCTAGGTTTAACCATCTGCCGATAGACCGCACTTAGGTTTAGCCGGCTAGAACTACGTCTTTTAGCCGTAACATATATATTACATAGAATTTTTCTTATAACCCCCGCAAAGTAGATCACCAGCAAAAATAATGTACTCAGACCACGCTAGACTAGGCGATGATATTTGACAGTTCACTCAGTCTATCAAAGAATTAACTTATTTGCTATATTATCATTTGCAGTTAATTGTAAAGTTAATGCTTAAATTATAACCATTCCTTCAATGTTGCAGTAAAAGAGAGAAATGTGACATGGGCGAGTGATTACTCGTTAGTGTTCCTGGACAACCCTGTAGGAGCTGGATTTAGTTTTACTGATGATGACCGTGGATATCCTAATAATGAAGACGATGTGAGTACCTTCATGTTTATTTTCAAAATATGGTTAATATGTGTAACCTTATGTGAGATGCATCATCATCTGCATCCCAGCCATCAGACGTCCAATGCTGCACACATACCTGTTGTCTAAGTCGAGATATTGTTTTACTTAACGATGGGTATCAATTCCAATGAAAAAAAATGAATAAAATGGATAAAATTATTAATTGTTTTAATAAATTTAAGGGGGGTGTTGTTAGATTGAATTTAAATAGAATGAAACTAATTGGTTAATCTCAAAAGTGTTATTATATTGTATTGTATTTTGAAATAAATACTCGTATCTTTATTTGCCTTGGTCTGGGTATTTCTATCCTACTAATATTATAAACGTGAAAGTTTGTGAGGATGTATGGATAAATGGATGTTTGTTGCACTTTCACATAAAAACTACCGAACCGATTGCGATGAAACTTGGTATGTAGATAGCTGGAGACCTGGATTAACATATAGGCTTTTTATCCCGATATTCCCACGGCACCGGGACTTACGCGGGTGAAACAGCTAGTGTTTAATATGTATGAAATTGCAAAGAAAATGTCATGTTCTACAATCCACAGTACAAGATATGTTTAAGGACTAGATAATGCTGTGTAATATGTACCAGAGTATTATTATTGGCTCCATCCAAAGACCCCCTTTATATCCCCTGAACGTAGGCCTGCCATCACTTAAGTTGCCAATCCCGGACAAAAACTTAAAAAATCCCAGACACATGCGTGAAATCGAGATTCTTTCCCAGACACCTTAAATATGCCGATTCCATTTCAATTTTTAGCTTGTTAACGATTAATCTAACAATTATAATTGTCCCCTGGCACAGAGTGTCCGTGTTTTATCCAGACACTTTATAAAAACCCCGCCCGGGCGCTCCCCGGACGCCCTCTAAACTAGGACAAACCAGGTTGGATGGCAGCCCTACCTGATCTTAACTCAAGTAGCCTGGCTGTCGTGTGTTCGTCGGCTTCCATAGCCCGCTTATAGCCATTTTAACTGAAAAGTCTTATGTCCCATCTTATGGGCAAAGCATATCTATCAGTATTTTAATAAGGCTGGTGTCACTGGTGGGGTATAGGTACAATTAATACACGACCGGGTTACGCTATTAAACAAAAATTTAAATCGACGCCACAGATCTCAATAACTTAGGAAATAGGCGGAGAGCCATGCTTCGCCACGTATGGGCCGGTTCAACCGGAGTGATACCACAGCCTCAGAGAAAACCGGCAGTGAAACAATGCATGCATTGCTCTTCCCCCCTCTCCTCCCTCTTCCCCTACTCTCACCTTAAAGACCGACAACGCACTTGTGACTCTGGAGTTGCATATGCCCATAGGCGGCAGTATTTATTTACCATCAGGTGACCCGTCTGCTCGTTTGCCCCCTAAACCATAAAAAAGCTAATTTACGGCATATAAATGCTGATGGCTACAAATAGACTCTAGTGGCGCCAAACTAACAACCTAAAATGTTTTATGCAAATCTTTGCTGTCGTTCTAAAATCATAAATTGCTTTAATGTAATCGGTATAAATGCTAATAAACCAGTCGAAAACCTATCATCACCTTATAACTTCAGGTAACAAGTGTCTATTCTTGAAAAGGTCATGGTGCATCGCCCCAGACATTTTTAGAGCCGATTAATTGGTTGCATAAGTTTTGAAAGTTTTGTAATCTGTTTTGTATTGCAGTATTTATGACGATGAAGGTCATTAGATCACATTATGAAAAGTGGAGATACATTACATGAGACAAAACAAAAACATAATTAAATTCTCTCAGCTTTTACAACCTTTTAATTTCGCACTCTATAATAAACAGATAAGTTATATGATATTGTCGAAAGTTTACGCGAATGTTACACATTGAGATAACTTTGCACTTCGATACATGAGACGACCACCATCTTAGTCTACCCGTGACCATGGCTGCTGAAAAGCAACTGAAACGTCGGGATCAGTATAGATAGTAAACTAACACCAAATAAATCTCGATAGAATCCGTGAAAAATAGTTTTATTTCAAGATAAGTTATATGTATTGTAATTTTAAATTATTTTACTTTATGTCTGAAACTACTAATGTCTTTTCAAAAGAGATATGTAAAGAATTTTAAAGTCCTGTCTGCCAAAATAAAAACTAAAGGTTTTAAAAAGTATTTTTTTATTTATCTAATCTAATAATATTAAGACTAATAGTTATAGCAAGTTAAGATAAGGTAACAACACCTAAGCATGCCATGTAACAAACTTTAACATTTGAAGGTACGTAATAATATGGCAAGATGTCGAAGTATTTATTTTGAACCGACTTCAAAAAAGGAGGAGGTTCTCAATTCGAATGTATGTTTTTTTTTATGTTTGTTATCTCAGAACTTTCGACTGGGTGAACCGATTTTGATGATTCTTTTTTATTTGAAAGCTGGTGCTTCCCGTGTGGTCCCATTTCAATTTGGTCCAGTTCTGATAATGGCATCCATGAGAAAACCATATATAAGTCTTTTATGGAATAGTTTTTTTTGTTGAAGTCGGTTTTTTTTTGAAAGAATATTATTTAAGGATTCAAGAGATGGGTCAGTAAAATTCCATTGTCCGATTCGGATTTGGGTCACTTAACACTCCAGTAGTTTAGTACTTAGTTTTTATTTAATATATTCAATTTTTTGATTTTATACCTGCTAAAGATATTTATATACTTAATCTTTAAAATAACTAAAAAAATATTTTAGGAATGGTTTATGTTTAAATTTCAGTTAGAATTTTTGTTTTAATTGCAGATTGGTGCTCAAATGCTAGAGTTTGTGCTTCAATTTTTGGAGATGTTCCCAATGCTACGTTCAGCACCACTGTTTATCGCTGGGCAATCGTACGCCGGAAAGTATGTACCAGCTTTAGGCATACAAATTCATCGATATAATACGGACATTAAGCGTAATAAAAATGACAATCTCATTATTAATTTACGTGTAAGTATATTTTTTTATTACAATTTTTGGTTAAAACACGTGAATCAAACAAATCTCGATATTATTGTACAGGCCAGCTTGTACATTGTAGGATAGTTGATAATTAGTTAAGTTAGTAGTTAATTAAGTACGCAGGAAAGACAACCAAACGTAATTAGTTTATTCTAGTAAAGGTATATCAAAATGTATAGAGTAGCGAATCTTTACTTGTTTGTGCTTGTAGGTATAATAGTTGGTAGCGTACTAACTTATAAAGTATTAATTAATGTATTTATAACAATAACAAAAGCGGCCAAAAGTATTTGCATGTACGATAGCGAGATCGTACAATTATTATGATCACTACAGTGACCAGTTTTAAAAGTCACTGTCACAGTTTCACATTAGCACTATTGGGATTTATTTATGCAACGAAGCGGATAACGCTAAGCTATTTTTGTACCCATTTGAGTTTTTGACGTGATAACGTCTTGATAACGATGAAAGCCGGCTGCACGCACGAGAAATCATGACTCATTGTCACGTTCCGCCTGAGCCAAGCGTGCAAGCGAGAGCGCGGAACAAGCGATAGTGAGACACGATCGGCCTTCAGTGATAATAATTCAATTCAATTCATAAAAGTATGCAATTTTTCTTCAATGTTTTCTTACGACGTTATCATGTATAATTATCGCCCGTAAACCGACTTTACAGACAACCAATTTTTAGGTATAGGTTACCTACGAATGTTATGGAATTTTTTTTATTTAATTTTTCAGTTAACCACCAAATAAAGTGGCTTAAAGCCCCTTAATTTATATGTACTAGGAAATCTACGACATACATCGTTGACATAAACTTTAAAAACTCTCATTAGAAGTAGGTACAGACAAATGATGTATATACCTAGGCCGGTTCGACTCCTACATTAAGAAATAAATTTTTGGATTGGACAACCGCAAAATATAAGTTTGTAATCACAAAAACTATTTTTTTATGTTATATAAGAACAAATCAACGACTTTCGGATTTTTTCCTTTACTTGTGCTGGTAGACATTGCTTCTTACCAAATTTCATGTTTCTAGGGCAATGGGAAGTACCCTATAGGTTTTGATTTAAGTGCGAAATGTTCAAATTTGTTATAATCTAAGGCTTAATGCGTCCACGGGCTCCTGAGAAAAAGGGCCTTGACAGACAGACACACAGATGGACAACAAAGTGATCTTATAAAGGTTCTTTTTTTTCTTTTGACGAACGGAACCCTAAAAAAATGCTTAAACATTCTGATGTTTATTTTCTATCACAAATCAAATCACAGGTAAATTTTGCAATTAGTTATTTCACCACCATATAAATTACACGTTTGTTGACTTTTAAAAAACTAACAATTTTACTACGATAATAATGAATAATAAAAAATCATTAATAAATAATTCAAAACAAGTTATAAAATCTTGAAATATGACTATACACAATACACAATTAAAATAATCATGTATGTAAAGTGTGTGTGTTTGAAAAGCAATGTGACTAAAATAAATAATCAAATTTTTGTGTAAAGTAATGATGATGCTAAAAATATTATTGTCTTGTTGACACTTTATCACTTTATTTAAAAAAAAATCGAGCGGTATCGGGAATGTAATTAAATGATATTTTATATTAATTTTCAGGCGGAATCGGGAATGAGAGGAATCGTGACGTGACTAACCCATTTTTTTAAGGCAACAGCTTTATTAAGAACGGAATATAATTCTAATGAAATATATGAATATTTTGTTAATTTTTAAAGACCAACCAATCAACTTACTAATACTTACTGGACCTAGCCTATATAGAACGTACCTATTTAGCTTGGCACCGACTTCAACAGACCTGTGTAGGTAGGTACTTTATAGATAGGCTAGGTCTGCGGAAGAATGCAATAGCGATTCTCGCTCCCCTGATCCATGAGGATCTTCAAAAAAAAGGTCCCATGTAAAAGTGTCAAAATTATTGTAGTATTTTAAATTCAATTTTGAAATCGATTATTTTTAAATTTTCAGTCCCCTTTCTTAGTGCTTTTTGAAGTCGGTTTAATTTTTTTTTAAGTGTTTATTTTTATAGAAAAATTGGTGATAAGCAGTTTAATAACTGGCCTAGTGGTTAGTTTGACTGCTGAGACAGAGGTCGTGGGTTCAATTCCCACCCAGGACAAATAATTGTGTGATGAGCATGATTATTTGTTCTATGTCTGGGTGTAATTTGTCTATAATATGTATGTATTTAGAAATATATAAGTATGTTTATCAGCTTTCTGGTCACCATAGTACAGGCTCTGCCTAATTTGGGCTCAGACGGCCGTGTGTGAGGTGTGTGAAGTTGTTATTATTATTAATAAAAAGCTTATATTTTTTTTAGCTCGTATATTGAATTTTATAGCTTAATCAATCAACCAATCAATCAATCAATCAATCAGCCTATCATAGTCCACTGCTGGAAATAGGCCAAGCCCAATGTACGCCACAGCACCCGGTCCTCCACCTTCCACATCCAGTCCATCCCTGTTACCTTCTTCAGGTCGTCAGTCCATTTAGCTGGTAGTGTCGTGTCATAAATCAATAGCTTAATACTATTGATTTATGACAGATCCAAGTAGTTCCAAGTTCCACTAAAGCCACACTGTGTTCCATGATGTATGGAAGGGCCTTTTTCCCCTCCAATTCAGAGTTATGGAGGTCGAAGATTCTTCTGCGGTCTCCGGCGCCTGGCGTATCTTGGTTAAATTCGATACTACTGTGTGGCCTTCCTTGCGAACGTGTGAATCTAACTACTTAAAAATTGTTGTACTTAATAGTTACACAGAAGGGTGAGATGTTCTTTTCAAATAAAATTGTACACATTATACGATACTTATGTATTGACAGGGTATAGTAATTGGCAATGGTCTCGTAGAGCTGCGCAATATAATGCACTACAGCGATTTGTGTCGAGACCTGGGCTTTCTCGACGGGAAAGAGTTATCTCACATAGAAACGCTAGAAGAAGAGGTCGTGCACCTTATTGATCACAAACAGATGGTGGATGCTGCTAATGTAAGCTTGATTCTTTTATAACTAAAGTCGTTTAATATATATGTTATCTTATGGACATCATCGATCTTAATTAATTTTGTTGTCCCATTAAAGGCCTCGCGGGGAGTCGCCCATATACTACTTTTAAAACAACCCTTCATACATATAAACAAACACAAATACAACCTTTCAAATGAATAGTCAAGAATACAACAGACGATAAATAATAATAATTAATATCAATACGTGCATGATAGATACATTTATTATTGCATTTATTGGTGACAAACTCCTGTACAAATTTTAATTGATGAAATATGTAATCATAATCATACCCTTTTGTTGGATTTTATGACATACGGGCCAATTGCATAAACCAATGAACTGATATAAAAATAGTAAAAACAAACGGGTAGAAAAATACGTATATGTAGGTATTGCCCTGCGCTTCCGTTGTCTTAGCGGAGGCAATACGGTCCCCCCAGATGCGACAGACATTTCTTTCATACTAGGTATAAATAAAAAACATTAGTTGTACTTACATAGTTCTACAACAAACAAAACATAATTTGTAACTATGCATGTATGTTATTTTTAAAGCATTCCTGTAACGATGACTCAAACATCCCTATTATTGTCTTCTCTCCGTTTAAACTCGAGTCCACCATTGGAGACTGGAGCAACTTACTTTTCCAAGGATCACGTAGTACACAAAACGCAAATCATTCATTGATAGGCATGGGCGAAGTTAAGCATTGACCTCGTGGCGGCTTACCGTATGGGATTTCAAAGTTAAGCTGAGAAAGCGATTCTGTAGCGTGCGTGTAGTATCAGTGGTGACTGCCAACTTGCCAAACTGGTAGTGTCGTCGTAGGTACATACCTACACAGCACATGCTAAAGGTCAGGCGGGTAGCATACAAGCCGCGTTCGTTATATGATGATAATGTATTGTTTTACGTCTGCTGGACTAGTTGCATTAAGTGCCTAGTCTCGCCACATAATCTTAATATCATCTCATATCACACACCACATCACATCATCACACTTCTGGAGTAGATAGTGTGGGATATGTAATAAATAAGTAGAAATAGTTAGTAGTTAGTTTTTTATTCATTCGCTTTTTGAAATTTCAGAATTATCAAGTACGTACTCAAGAAATAACCCTTTCTCGCAGTTGTCATACTAATATTTACTCAACCTGTTACAGAAATTCAACGAAACCATAGAATATATTAAGAAGAAGAGCGGAATAAGTGTATATAACTTTTTAAAGGATCCGGTAACAAAGGCACCTGCTTTTGAGTCCTATATTACGAGACCAGAGATCAGACAACTGATCCATGTTGGAAACGCGTCCTTTAATTACAACAACCAGCATGTTTACCACAAAATGTTGCCAGATTTCGCCAATAGCACGAAGCCGTTTGTAGAAGAACTTCTCGAATATTATGGTGTGCTGAGTTATAGGTATGCGTATACAAATGCACATTAAAGGCGTAATGTCCTAAGGTGGATATACTCGACTTTTATTTTTATACTTGGTTGTTGGCATCCAAATTCGAATGTATCGAATAAAGGATAATTGTACCATTTCCATTTCATAGCCTCGATATTTTGATATTGTCCAGCTTTGTCGCATAAGTGGAAAATGTAAATTCTGATTAGCTTCACTTTCCGACTCACATAATTTCTTATCTATTTTGGTTCAGTCTATTTATTTTATTTTATTTAATAATTTGAGATACGTCCTACCCATCCGTTCTGAAATTTTAATATACACAAGTACTTAAGTCAGTATGGAGAAAAAAGTTATCATAGTTCGAATTTTAGTATAACATATTTACTTTTCCTTGTTTGACCTGAGGCTCTAAAGCATGAGATTGTTCGTAGGGTAAAGGTTTTAGCCTAAAACTTAAATATATTTTACCTCTTCTAGTGGCCAGCTGGACGTGATATTGCCATACAGTGTAACAAAGTACATGTATGAAACGCTTAATTGGTCGCAGCGCGAACAGTACCAAAATGCAAATCGACGGCGCTTGCGCAGGCATGCTAACGGAGCCGTTGTTGGGTATTATTTTTTTACATTATTAGTTTAATGAACACGGCCTATGGTCATGATGGTAAGCGGTTTCTGGTCTACAAACATAAAAAATTACCACGCTATCATTTCTGGGTTGCCAACTGTCAGTCCAATAAAGATGAGACGTCCTGTAAAAAGTTGCGATGAAGAAGAAATATGAGATGAGATATCTCATAGGGGATGAAGGATGGAATATTTAAATAAATTTGAAGAGGCCAGAGAAACTGTAATTAGAAGGCACAATCTGGAATCTCAGGATAACCTGTAATTCTGAAAGAATAAACTGAAGAAACTGCGTGATTATGAAAGTATAATTAGACTCATTAACTTATTTCAGTAATTGAACGTCCACGCTCGACATAGGAACCTGCCAAAGACTTACAGAGATCAGTAGCCAGAGAATAAGGGCGTAAGCCTGCTCGTCGTGAAAGTTAATTACAGGTGTTATATGAGTGTAGCAGTTTGACCCATAACCGACAAAAACTTGAAATAAATTTTGTTAATTCCTTATTATTTAAAGAAAAAATACAAAAATAAGTAGTAAAAAATATGAATGAACTTTCAAAAAAAATGTGAAAAGTGTGACACTCTGTCACTACCGGAATCGAACCGATTAAAAAGTACAAGTTATTTATACTAAGTACCTGCATATTGTCTCACGTTGGTTTTTTAAACATTTCAGATATAAAAAGGCAGGCGGTAATTTTGTTGACATCCTAGTTCGTGGAGCTGGGCATTTGGTGCCAGCAGACCAACCTGAAGTCGCAAAGTTTATCATTGATGTATTTATAGACGAATACAAATAAAATACCTTTTAATATAATTTTATTTACTACTTATATTTATCATTTAAACTGTATATACAAAAGTATACATTATAAGGCATAGATGTCATAATTTTGTGTCGTTCATGTTCACCATTAAATAAGTCTGGTAAGAAATCAAAGTTCTTGGTCATGATGCTAATCGGCCAAGTCAAATCTTCAGGATTATCAACCGAATGGCAACCATTTAGATCTCAATTATTTTATCGGCGTAGTCGATAACCACGTATATTCTTAATATTAAACTTGGCTCCCATTTTCATATTTATGTTTTTGATGGGATATCATCACTTTTTGTAAAGAAATTATTATTATTCATTCAAAAGTGATCTGTGAAATTAACATTTTTCCTGCGTTTACGTTGTATAGTTTTTGTACATTACCTACTATTACCTATTCTCCCACAAAAAAAAAAAAATACTGTTATAATTTTGAAAGTTAATTAATTTTGTTATTATTAATAAAAATTAATTGTTTAGAAAATACTTTAAATCCTAAAAATTCACTGTTTCCTGATTTTTTCCTTTGCACACACACATATTCCCAACTGGACGCCAAATTTTAACTTTCTAGGTCATCGGAAGGTAGGTTAGGTTTTTGATCTATATGTCAGTCAGTTATCGCCGCGTGAGTGAGGTTACCCAGTGAGGTGAGGAGGCCCTAACTCTTCCCTTTCCCTCTCTCTCCCCCCTCTTCCCCTACTCCCACCTTAAAGGGAGGCAACGGACTTGTGACTCTTGAGTTGCAGGTGCCCATGGGCGGCGGTAGTCATTTACTATCAGGGTCAGACCCGTCTGCTCGTTTGCCCCCTATACCATAAAAAAAGAAGGACTTTACCAGTAGGAAAAAGATTACTAAACACGTTCTTGTATAATCCTCAATAAAGTGAGTTTCAGTGAGATTTTCAAGAGTTGATTTTAACCTACTTTTAATTTTCTTATCAATTTGAAGTTCTGTAAGTGTAATCTATAGGAATATACAATAACATGGTAGTTACATACCCTTAAAGCAGTTTAATTACGGATATCGGACATTTATATGGAATCTCTTCAATGACTGTTAAACCCCAGCTTCGGCTCATTACCTAAACCTTTTTAATAACTAGAGGCTCATAAATATTTTATATTATCATTTTATTAACATTTCTTAGGGTAAATTAAGTTCAATTTAATTTAATTCATAAGTATATTCCTATATTACGACTATTCTTTTTAACCTTTACATTTCATCATTTATAATTTCTTTTATGATATTTTATAACATTACTCATGACTGTATAAGAAATAGTATTTTTTAAAATTACAATTTATACTAAATTTAATACTTCTCAAAAAATATTTTATCTAAGCTTTACTTTATGTAGAAAAAACAGAAATTATTATTTGACTTTGTCTTTGATAACCATATTTTCATAACCACGTAGGTAATACGTACTAGTATATCTAAAAATTATATTTGGCCAGACGTGTACCATGACGGGTGTAATTCTGAGAGCTAAGCTAGTACAATGAAGAAAGTATGTACTTACTAGAACATATTTAGTGAGGCAAAATGGCTTTTAAGGGTTCTTTGTACTATAACCTGATTAGATATTGTCTAAATATTAGACATAGATGCTGCAAGCGGACATAAATACGAAGAGTGTCGATATAGCCTTAAGATATTCCATTCCTAATTGCGATAAAATTTATTTTATGAAATAATTTTTAAGAAACGAAAACGTTCCTCTTGACAATGATTTAAATCGGCATATAACAAAAAACTTATAAAAACGTCTATTTATGGATACTTATATATTTTATTATCTATTTTAGTATATTTTTATATTAAAATGATTTGTTTACTCATTATGATACTATTTATGACTAAAATCAGCAAATAAAAATTTGAAGTTTTCCGGCAGAAAATTCCAACGGATTTGTACTTAAAATAATAATATGGTACGTTGTCTACATACCCTGTATTTACTGTATAGGTGCTCTATTTCAATAATAATATTTCAAGATATCTTGAACAAGTTGGTTTACTTCACTGATTGTAGGGGCGGCCTTAGGCATTGCGAGGCCCCGGGCGATAGATCTTTGCGAGGCCCCGGGCGATAGATCTTTGCGAGGCCCTATTGTCCTTTGAGGAATTTATGTGAATTGAACCTTTATTTAATGCTAATGCTTAATGAAAAATGCAATAAAAAAATTGTACATAAGAAATTGACAAAACTTTTATGTCAATTTCCTTCACTTTTCTGTGGAACGGTATTCACTAACCAATTGACGATCTGCATGTTTTATTTTCCGCTAAATCTTTCAAAGCATCACATATATCGCTTAGTTGATATTTAACGGCCTATCGACTCTACCCAGAATTCCCACGTAGTTTCGAGGGCGCGAGGCCCCTGCAAGAGCGAGGCCCCGGGCGGTTGCCCTGCTTGCCACCCCCTAAGGCCGCCACTGACTGATTGTATACTACGATTTAAATCTTGAACTCATTAAGTGCCGATCCATACTCTTACTGAAGGTCAGAAGAAAGAAAACATATCTAATAGAATTGTAGAACTGCTCTTCAAAACAACATGTGAAAATATTTTTGACCTAAAGACCTCAGTGGAAAGGTATTTTTTTCTTTTAGTATCTCAAATTGACGTGTGACAAATGACACTAGCACATTGCTATTTTTTTTTAAGACTACCGTCCTCTGAACGAAAAAAATTCCAAACATTTTCTTGTCTGTTCGTCTGTAGGTGCGATCAATTTTTAAACTTCAAACTTCTATTTTAGTCAATAAAAAAGGCCATTTACGTCAAAATGATACTTAAACGAAACTGCAGATAAGTTACTCCCCGTAAAAGAAGAAAATAGTTATAATTTATGTAAGTATATAACATTCCGAGGGAAGCAAGGTTTCATAGCACAAATAATAGTAAAAATTCGATTCTATTATCATTAATTTGTAGTTTTATCACACAAACAGTTTTCTTTTTTAAATTACAAACATTATGGAAGCAAGGATCCTCCATAATGTTTGTAATTTGTTGTAATCACCATGATGTTTCTACCGTTTACATAATTATGTTTATACAAAACCCTCTGGGCGCGAGTTTTACTCATACTTGTCGTTAATAACTGTTGTGTTATACATAAAAAGAAAATGACATGCGCTTCTCTCGAGTATTAATTAAATCCTAGTTACAATTTTATTAAAGTACTCACTTATACACAACAATTCTTATCGACTCTAAAACATAGTAGAAACGATATTATTCTCTTCCATTGTATTGTACATATACGAGTCATTCCGTTTCTTCCATCTCAGTGCATAGACAAAACCACAGACTATACCCAACACTAGCAAAACATTTAAAACTACGCTTATAACCATGGCAACTTTGGTTCCAGATGAAGAATGTCCCTCTGGGAATTTGTAAATTGTCTTTGAGATCCCTTCGAATTCATCGTTAATATATGGGGGAGTATCTTGAGCTAATACTTGGTAATTCGGCGGCAGTTTCATGTCTATACCCCGGATGAAGTAGCTGATAAGTTCTGTTGTCTCTGCAGGCTTGTCCATCGGTACTAAGTGACCCGCTCCTCGGACCAAAACTTCTGTGAGAAAACCGCCACTTTTGACGTATCTGTAAAAAAAGTTTTGGCTTCAGTATTTGGTTTAGTGAACTATTTTTATATCCTGCTTCAACTAGCTTCAACTTCGTTACCGATAAGACCACCACAGCTACTTTCAAGAAATCAAGATATTTTTTGTATTTCTGATGATTTCTTAGACATTTTACACAGCGTTCAGTGTATATACATAAAGGCTTATTCATGCTTACAAATATTTGCAATTAGCTAGATTTGAATTCACAATTCCGGAAGTTTTAGTTCAATTCCATCATATTCATATTTTAAATTTTGATTTATTTGTGAAAGCTTGTCAACACGAAGTTAAACAGTCTTATAACAGATTGAGTGGTGTTTGAATATTTTTCTATATTCCACTTAGGTAAATTGCTATTTTTGCAACCATAGAATTGATAGAGATGGAGATCCAAATCGACACAGTGAGTTTACTTACACAAATTTTAGTTAGCTACGTATTATCGCACCAGTAACCAGTCCGTGGTGATTTAAAATCCGTAACATTTTCTGTTTGTCTCAAATAGATAATAATTACATAATATCTATAAGGCACATAAATCATGCCACCATGAGCTCAAAAGTATCCTGCGGTGAACGTGTCAATTAAAAATGATATATGTAGTTAAATAAAAAAAATACTAAAACTACAGCCAATACAAATACTAAAAGTACCAAAAAGCAGTTGGACTGTAGAAACTGGAATGTTGGTCTAATGGTTAATGATCCTGACTGCTGAGTCAGAGGTAGTGGGTTCGATACCCACGCAGGACAAATAATTGTGTGATGAGCACGATCATTTGTTCTATATCTGGGTGTAATTTATCTATGACTAGCTGCGCCCCGCGGTTTCACCCACGTAAGTCCCGATCCTGTGGGAATATCAGGATAAAAAATAAGCCTATGTGTTAATCCAGGTCTCCAGCTATCCACATACCAAATTTCATCGCAATCGATTCAGTAGTTTTTGCGTGAAAGAGTAAGAAACATCCAAACATTCATACATGCTCACAAACTTTCACGTTTAAAGTATTAGTAGGATATTTATTTAGAAAAATATAAGTATGTTTAGCAGCAGTCTGGTTATACATAGTAAGTACATAGGTATACATAGTACAGGCTCTGCCTAGTTTGGGCAGGCCTATGTCACTCCATGTATTTGCGCGCGCTAAGTACCTACTGGCCGCTCGTCCGCCGGCGGACCTTGTCTCGCTCAGTAGGTTGCCGACAGCTGCTTCGCGCGCACACGCTTTTATTTTAAAGTATAAAAAACGTAATTCGCTATTGTATTGATATATTATTTAAATACTGTAAAATTCATAGTAAACTGACACTGTTTATATGCAGTATAAAAATATAGGTAAAGTAAGAGAAAAAAAGCCCGGCAGCGCTTTTTATGTAATTTATAAAAATTAACCTTTTAATCCTATACCTACGCCCTTGTTTTCCTCAAATTATTAATTACCTAAAACTTTTCGCAAGATTAGGAATATTTTCCACTATACAGTTTAATAATCGAGACTTTAGAAAAGGGAAGAAGTTTATTAATCTTTACATAAAAACAAAACACATGCAGGATTTTTGTATCCTAAAACATTGGAAATTAAAGGTACTTGAATTTCTTTTTAAAAAAAAAATTTGAAGAGGTAACCCTACACACATTTTAAAGCCCGGAAAGACTAGATAATTAAAACGGTAGGTATAGATATTTTTGTAGGGGGTAATTTATCTGTTACTACTTAGTAATCTGTGGTTCGGGATCAGATGGCCGTGTGTGAGATGTGTCAAGTAATTACCTATCAATTCAGCATAATTTAAAGGATTTACTAGTCAAAGATTATCCTTGACTGTGTTAGCACAGTTCTCAATGTCTCCTTCTCTTGAAACATAAACCTATAAATAATACAACAATGTCAACTTACCCAGCGACTTTATTATTGAACCACCAAGGTTTCCGGGAGGCGTTAAGGAATTGCTCGCGGTAGTTCCAGTGCCAATGATTGCGTCTCGCCCGCGCATTCGGCACACAAGGAGCTGTCAGGTCCATTTGGCCACTGAAATTTAATCAATTTCTAGTTATTATATGTCTTTGATAAATGGATGTTTCATTTATACAGATTGAAATGTAGTGAAAAGACCAGGACTGACAGAGTGTGGTCTCAAAAGTTCTCGGCTAATATTTATGGTGCCGAAGAGTTTATGGATTTGAACAGGCTAGGCCAGTTCGAAGATACGTAGCTGAGCGAAGCGACAGAATGCCTAACTTAATAAGACACTATATTTGGTCTGAAACAATGGTTGAAATTGTTGACCTCCGAGAACACGTATTAATAAATCGTACTCAAAATTTCAGCCGATACGCTCTCAAGCTATGAATAGCGTTTCAAGATTGTAGTTAATTAATAAACTAGTATCTACCTATTGAGAGCATATCACTTGATATCAACCTTGAGATCAAGAACTTGAGTGACAGGACTCAGGACTTGTTTTGAGTGATTGATTGATCGAATCAATTTAAGTTTCATTACGCTTTAGTAAGGCTTGTATGTTTATATGGCATTTCTTTCTACAAGTTATAATAAAATGGTTCAAGTATTGGTCAAAAACAAGAGATTATGTAGGTACTTATGTGTTTTTTGACAATATAGTTGACATGTTTTGATTAAAAACAATAAATTTCATGATAATCAGTTCTATTTTTCGTACAAAAATGGCGGGAAACTGCAAGTGCAAAAATGTGCGTTTTTGAATTTTATTGGAAATAATATATTGTTAATTATTATTTGAATAGTCAATATTTCAAAAATGTTGTATTAAGATATTCTTTCGATTCGAAAATTCATACGTAAAACTAGGCCTTTTGCTACTTTCATAAGAGGATACCGCACGATCTCTTTTGAAGCGGCGAGCCATCTAGCTGGAACTCCGCCATGGGACCTGGAAGCGAAATCCCTCGCATCACTGTACCAGTGGCGCAGGGAGGTGCAAGAGCAGGGCCTGGGACCTGTCCCCCGTGAAATCGAGGTACAACGGTCTCAGCTCCGCCAGGTGCTCATGGCTCAGTGGAAAGAACGACTTGAGCGACCGAGCGCGGGGCACGCCACGCTTGTGGCGGTAAGGCCCGTCATGGAGGATTGGCTGGAGAGGTGACATGGCGCTCTCTCCCACCGGACACGGCTGCTTCGGGAAGTACCTGTGTCGCATAGGCCGGGAGCCAACGTCTGTGTGTCACCACTGCGGGGGCCGCCGCGAGGATACTGCACTCCACACTCTGGTGGAGTGCTTTGCGTGGACGCAGCAGCGTGCTGACCTCACGGCGGCCATTGGTGTGGGTAGCCTCTCGCTGGAGACCATGATTATGTCCATGGTCCAGAGCGAGAGTGCGTGGGATTCCGCCGCCTTATTCTGTGAGGTAGTGATGGATGCCAAAGAAGCGGCGGAGAGGGAACGGGAGAGAACAAGTACTCTTCCGTCCCGCAGAAGACGCACCAGGTGCCGGAGAGTGCAAAACGATCTCCGGCCTCCATGAGCGCTTGCCTGGGGGCGACAGAAGGGGCTATCTGTCGCCCTAACAGAAGCAGGCCCGAGACGGTGGCGCGACGTGTTAAACTAGAGGGGATAGAACTATCTGCACCTCATAGTGGGGTCGCCTGGTTTAACAGGCGGCCAAGTCTGCCGGGGTTCACAGGGATTTCCTTTCTAGGGTACACCTGAGGCCCCGGCTATAAGACCCGGTCACGGAACACTGTGTGGTTTTGTCGGTTCGAGTCCGACATACCACCTCGCCACTTTGCCCCGGTGAGGTGATGACCCGTGGGGGTTTCCACACATTAAAAAAAAAAAAAAAAAAGCCTTTTGCTACTTTTTGCTAGTTTGTCCATAGCAATAGTTTGTCAATCTGAGAATCAATAAAATCAATTGAGAAATTGAGACGTTTGCACAAAATATCATCGTGATAATTCAAATGATTATAATAAGCACAGTGTTTATAGCATATAACATCGTTTATAACATTTTAATTATGCTCTTAACTCTGACTGCACTCAGTAAACACGCACTTACGCATCATGCGACGTTCTCCCTTGAGTGCGCAGTTTGATTTACTAATACGAACGTCACTCAAGTGAGTACAGGAAAGATAGAAGTTCTATTAATTAGCACATCATCTGAAGTGCATGCTTTAGGTTCCTATATCTCAGAGATAACTTCGATCAATTGTAAGCCTTAAAGTCTTAGGTCCTAAGTGTCAGGAGTTCATGTCAAATGTGATACTGTGAATTAGCCTTACTACCTCTAAATATTTTAAAGTCTATGGAACCGGTAGACATATACTCCAGTCTTCTGGGTTGATGTACGGTAGCAAATAAGCACACGGTCTACCTGATTATATGCTTTTACCGGTTATTTTTACACCAGATGTCACTCTCAGGTGTCGCCAACCTTAGGTAATTTATACAATAATAACTTTGAGACTTAACAGACTTACCAATATATAAGCATTCTGTAGTGATCCAACATCATTTCAACCTTTGATTTTATTTCGCTTAGAAAGTCTGGAGTTAAGCTCTTGTGTACAGTGCTATTAAAGAAGTTGAACTTTATATCTCCAACATGTAGAGCTTGCCTTACACTTGGCCTGTTTATGTAGGCGGTGAACTCGTCCAGGTGGGAGATATTGTCACTCAGAATGTTGAAAGTTTGTTGCTGCATTGAAATGTCGTCAAGCCTCGTGAGGAGCTCTTCGCGAAGCTGGAATAAAATAATGATTATTTAGCCATCAACCTTAATACTTCCTTGAGTTATGTTGATTCAGAATTATTAAATAATTATTTTAGACTCAAATTTAAATTATTTTTTCTGTTTTTTTTAAATAATACTAGAAATGTCACACTAAAAGCTTATGTTATATTAATGTAGGTATGTATATTTTTAGTACATGAACAAACAGTAATATTATGACAAGGTTATTTTTTTACTAGAACATAAGGAAATCACTACAGCGTATAAAATAAAGTTGCTTCCTGCTGTCCGTCTGTCCCTATGTATGCTTAGATTTTTAAAACTACGCAACGGAATTTGATGCAGTTTTTTTTCAATAGATAGAGTGATTCAAGAGGAAGGTTTATATGTATAGTACATGCATAATATAGTAGAGAAACACTGATAACTTTAGAGGTTTCTAATGTGATGTCGTAAATAAACACATTTTTTTTGCGTTTACATTGCAAACGCTGGCTGAACCCTACGAGATAGATCAAAATAATGTACCACAGTATGTATTGTACACCTAAAAAAGGTCTACAAAAAAGTCCGCTATGGTATATGTCTATCTCTTAAGGATAACCCACAATAACCATTTTTTATCCTTTACTTTTTACGAGAAATAATGGCTTATTTAGGAAGCGATTTTAAGCAATACAGCATTAATCCTTATCCAATTAAGTAAGTAAATACATTGTGCATTTAATATATATCAAAATGGCCCTTAACATCTTGTAATTTCTTGTAAAATGCAGGGACGTAGTGGTTGCAGCGGTACAGGCCAGAGGGCCGGACAATTTCCAGCAAAGATATCTTTTGCAATGGCCATTAATAAATCGCAGGGTCAAACTTTCAATGGTGCAGGCTTAGATTTGAGCGTTGAGTGTTTTTCACATGGCCAATTATATGTCGCTCTTTCAAGAGTAACCTCTGAAGAAAACATATTTGTATTGTCTAATGACAAAAAAGCTGTGAACGTTGTATATAAAGACATTCTGTAGTATATTTCGTATCATCATTGCACCCGTGCGAAGCCGGGGCGGGTCGCTAGTATCTTATAATCGTATGCTAATTATACGTAGGTATACGCGTTGAGAATGAACAACGTGTTGAAATGTCTGTATGAACCTAAAAAGATAATGAAAAGTAATACTGAAAAAAATTATTAAGTAATAGTGTTGTGTCTGCGTATTTTTATAAAGTAAATGTTTACTTACAAGTACCGCTTTTTCCGAGTCATCATTCTTTAAGGCTTTGTTGTAGGCGTCCTGCAAAGGTTTGACAGCGAGAACGCCTTGACTATCTAGTAATCCCCACTGGTAGTAGATGCTGCTGTAGTCTGCTATGCTCTCGCGGCTTAAAACAGGATTCCCTAAGATTATACCCTGAAATCAGAAAAAAAAAAATGTTATTCGATTGTTGGGAGATCATAATTCGATTTTCGATAGTTCAAAATATGGCTACCTATTGTAAGGTTTAGATAATCACCACACACTTTTACTACCTTTTTTAGGACGTTATTGTACGAGATAACGTGTCGCTACATGGTAACCTTCCTACTGTGATGGAACGGGTATAATGTCTCTCCAATTTAAACAATAATAAGAATAAAGTTTGGGGATGAGGACTCTTAAACTCCGTTCCGCTCGCTCTGGCTAAAGAGAACTGGCGCAAGCTAGTAGTATTTGTACTAATGATAGCAGGGAGGTATGGAAGGGTAAAGAACTCGATGGTCGGTGTTATCGGGCCCTAACTGGGCCTGATATAGACTTTAAAGCATCTACGTCTTGGCTACGGTTTGGTTATCTTTTCGGAGAAACCGAAGATTTTCTCTTTGCAATTATAAATGAAGTTGTTATGACGAAAAACTATCGGAAATATATCCTGAAAGATGGGCATCTATCGGGCACTTTACCGTCTCGGTGAATCTATCAGGTATATTATTTCTGGTTTTTCTCGTCTAACCAACGGTGAATATTTGCACAGACACAATCAAGTGGCTAGGATTGTACATCAACAACTTGCCCGTAAATACAATCTTGTGCATTCAGAGATGCCACATTATAGGTAGGTGTGTACCCAATCCATTTCTCGAAAATGGACATGTCACATTGTATTGGGATCGATCTATCACCACTGACAGAACTATTGTTGCCAGTAAACCTGATATAGTGCTGATAGACCGATTAGAGCGCCGCGCAATGATTTTCGATATCGCTGTTCCTCATGACGAGAACTTTTGGATTTTGGATTTGGATTTGTCTCACGAGATTGTCGAAATGTGGAATGCCGATTCGGCGATCATTGTTCCGATTATCATATCTGGTCACGCAAGAGCCTCGATCAACACCTTAAGAGACTCGCGTTAGACGGCTGGATCAAGGGACTGATGCAGAAGGCAGTTCTCCTCGACACGGCCCGTATAGTGAGGAGGTTCCTGTCTTTGGAGCCCGAACCACCGGTGTCTTTGTACTGTACCCGATGTCGGTGGTCTACTATTTTTTATATATTTAAATATATATTTTTGTACATATTTAAAAATGTAATTTATAAATTTTAAGTTTAATAAAGATAAATAATAATAATAATAATATATTTCTCACCACAACCAAAAATATAAATAACAATGTTTCCTTAAGCTGTAGTATACATATGATCTGGTTGTGGATCACTGGTGCCTGCTGTAGATGATAAATTACTTGTAATGCTTGTCACCAGGTTTCCACTATGACACTGTGAGATCGGGATCGTCCATTAATCATGTGAGGTTCGAAAGAGGGGGAAAAATCACGAAATATCACAAGGAGAGGGTTTGTAGTGAGATATCACGTGTATTTATTTTTTCGTTGAACTCGCGATATATCTGTATTTAAAGATAATATTCTGAAAATGTTTAATATACTTTGTACTAAAACAAATACACGTAATTTTGGGTAGGGGGGTTGGAGTTAGTTTAAAACCTCATCAACGAGGGGGAGCAGGGTTAAACGTTACTAAATCACGTCATTAATGGACGACCCCTCTGCGATATGCTCAATAGTAAAGAACTGAGAGTATACAACGGTTTGTTTAATTTTAGTGATTATCTAACTATCACGTCTTACTGTGGCAGAACTGCAAAAAAGTTGAAGTTGTTTTTGTTGCTTAAACAGCACCACCAGTGTAGTGCTGTATATTCACGGCTGTTTGACTAAATACTCGACTAAACATTAAATGTTTAGCCAAAATCATGTTTAGCCAATCATTTTGCTTCAAGAGATTTTTAAAGGTCAACGCGTTGTTAGTAGGTACTTCAAACTAAATCATATATCAAGCATGACAAGACTAAGCCAAGGTTAGCTCACTTTCTGTATGTAATTTTTTTGACTTCTATTAAAACTTAACTTGAATACAGTTACGTTTTGTTCCAAACAGTCACTCCGCTCCGCTCCGCTCTAAACAAAACTAGTGACAGTCAATCCAAACAGAGAAAATCCATTTAGGTATATGCCGTTTCTCCGCTGTACCCCTTATCAGAGGGAAAGGGAAGATACAGAGTGGTAACAAACGTGAACCACTTACGTTTCAGAAGAAAATTAGAGGGTAGCAGTAAAATACCAACTTCAAATACCCTCTCCATCAAAAGCGAAGATGCTTTTTACGTGGCAGGGTGAACCGCGAAAAAAATGTTTTAGCTGGTCACCCAATAGCCGTATGTTGCACTCACGTCTACTCCCAATATGGTTACGAATAAAATTGTTTTATTGAGGCTATTGCATATAAAATATATAAAAACCGGACAAGTGCGAGTCTGACTCGCGCATCGAAGGTTCCGTAAGCAAACAAACTTGTATGAAGATACTACGTCCATCTCGGGAATCAACTCTCGAAGACTTTTGCTCGTCTTTTTCGAAAGACAAACTTAACTTTGCGGTTGCGATGTACGATAAAGTCAACAGTCCAACAGCGATATATAAGTTTGTAATCACAAAAACTATTATTTTATGTGATGTAACAACAAATTAACTTCTGCAATTAAACAAACGTTGCAATCTGTCTTGGTTCCCAAAGACTGGCCGTAGCCTTAGTAAACTAAGACACTCGACAACTTCGCCATCGGTGGTTAGCTTATTTTCTAAAGTCATTTGAAACCAAATCCAGAATTCAACTTCTTCATTCCAGTTAGGTGAGTAGCAGTTCCTCTAAATATGACACTACTAAATTCCTGATCCAGACACGTCGAATGTCTAATTTCAAATCAGTAAGATCTACGCATTATAATTAAATGACTACTCTGTCTCAATATTGGTTTAGGGAAATTATATTTTATCTGAGTACCAGAGTATTATTTGCTGAGATATATTTATGTTTTCGAGCTTAGAGCTCAGAGGCAACCACAATGAATGAATACCCTACATCAGTGACCTTGTTACAGTTTATAGACTTGTTAGTTACCTAGGTCACAACACTGTAACAACATATGTGACCTAATTTAAAATTAGTATAATTATGATAACAGATTTGTTAAAAAAATTTAATATTGTAACATTATCTAATATTATTAGATATGTGAACCATAATCTATATATTAATACGTGAAGCGAAAACTTTGGATCCCTTTTTACGAAAATTGGGCGGACGGAGGAGTATGAAATTTCGCACACTTATAGTTTATACAAAGAAGAAGTGACGAATGCTAAAATTTTTGAACAATATTTGCTACAAAGTTAAAAGAAATGCAAAAACGGGTACATACAGCGGATACATACATATGAGTGTCCAGTATATATTTTGACCTGTCATGGTACAAAAGTCTATACAATGACAGGTCAAGTAATATTGGCCAATGAAATAAACCATGGTCGAAATTCGACCACCACGCGATCTCTAGTAATATATATATATTATGTAAACAGGTGTATCTGACCACGGAACACTTACTTAAATCACTGAGAAGCCATGACTCTAGCATGCAGTTACTAAAAGAATTTTTGAAAAAACTATCCGGTTCAAAGTTGTGTGTGTCCGTTTGAATTTCCAGGTATTTTTTTAGTAATCAAAAGTGATGTAGAACCTGTTTTCAAGTGTTGTTATGTTGCACTCCAACAAAATTACTTTGCCCGTGCTATTGTCGGTTTGGTGCTTCTATTTAATAAAAAGGGTAAAGTTAATATGAAAGCGATTTAAATTTAACAGGTTGTGAAAGTAGAGTATACTTACTGTATCGTTTAAACCAGTTAAATTATAGTTTACAACAGCGAATAACTCGTACATGCATATAATCAGGAGCTATTTCACGGACTCGAACCATAAAATTGTTGTTGATATGACCTTGTTTGTCAATCAGAAATTCTGATATTTTGTACATTATGAATCGGATGTGTTTCTTGTTATACAACGGCAAAATAAATAGTTCAACTCACAGAACTGAGAATATGGTTCAATTCATATAGGAAAAATGATGGAATTTTGAACAAAACAGCACACGTAAGAAAGCATATTGGTATACTGAATACTTAAATCGACAAATACCTAAATCTTGTTTTAAAATAAAATACCTATCCTTAGGCATTACCTATAACTTTGCTAGAATATTTCGAATTTGTAAGCTTAATGAAACCACATATTATCGACGGTGAACCACATATCGAAATACTAATAACACCTTTCTGACGATCTCAAGAACTTAGAGAGACTATAATGAACTTATTTGGGATATTAAAAAAAAAACTCATTTAATATTTATTTAACGGAGCGTACTTCTTCTATTTTGGAATATGGCATAATGCCTTATTGACATACACATCAATGAGTAAGGTCAATTAATGTAAAATTATCTATTTTTTTTATCTATGGTCGATGTCTCTATCTACTTCGAACAAAAAAATATTGGTTGTCTGTAAAGTCGGTTTACAGACGGTAATTTTACGTGATAACGTTATAAGAAAACACAATATTTTTAAAACTCTGGTGTAAAAACATTAATTTTTAATTTTCAAATATTATTTACAGTTTTTGCAAATTTAATTTAAATAATTTGTTTAAATATAATCACGAACAATTAGTTAAAGAAATAAACTGAAATCAAATCAATGTCAATAAACGAACGCTTAGGCCGATCGTGCCTCTCTATCGTTTGTTCCGCGCTGTCGCTTGCACGCTTGGCTCAGGCGGAACGTGACAATTTTTCGTTCTGAAATGAAGATAATTAAGTCAAAATGTTGCAATCGACTAACTGACGAACATATTATGTCATCATGCTTGCGATTAGCACTCGGTAATTACGTATCATCTTATGAAAAGTATGCTGAGGACATGCAGTGCCACGCTTCAACATCCAAAGTCACTCTTTAGTTAAGTTTAGACACTAGAACTCGTTTGTTTTGTAAGAACCAATAAACTCGTAATTTTGAATAATTATGAGTTTTTTCATTGACATTTTAGAGCAGACCTTGACTAAAAAAATGCATATTGTGAGGAAAACTAATATCAATGCCACGATACATCCTACCTAGACGACAATCCTGCATCACACATACTTGCAGCCTCTCAGAGTCGATCGATCGTAGTCTAATAATATTGAGGTAGATCGCCAGCAGTTCAAGTTTGAGCACCCCTGGTTTGGGCTATAGGCAATCGGAAAACGTTAGTTTCAGTTCATACATTTAGAAATAAAATTTTATAATCATTTCAAAGTATTCAATTTTATCATCTGTTCTCCAAATATGCGAAACGCAAGCCGAAATTGCATTACCTCATCAGGTCAGAACTACTAAAGTGTGAATTTTGTTGTGAATTTTCGAATATTTTATTCCTCCCGTTTATTTTACTTAGATATCACTTAAAAAACGTTGTCCATGACAACGTTTTTTTTTTATGGTAGAAGAACAAATCTGTCTAGAACAAGATATTTCATTTTATGGGTTTTTGTCTGTTGGATTAGAATAATATTTATAAACATTTCCACATTAAAATATATTCATTTTTAATACTGGTTAATGGGAGATATCATATTAACACACATTCCGCTTAGGAATGTAATTCTAATTTCAAATATTAAAAAATAAATGATTTAGTTGTTCATTTGTTTTCCCGCCGTTCTATTTTTCCTTGTTATAGTGTTTCGGTAACCATGGATAAATAAAAATTGTGCAATTGTGCGTCATTTTGGAATATTAGTGCCGTACAGACGGCATACAATATCAAGAACGTGTAAGATCCATTTACCATAAGTGAATGGGAGACTGCGCGGTGCGTTTTTTGGTGATATGATCGCGTCCATTTATAAAATTTAACATGAGGCTTAGCCTTGCGGAGAAGATCGATATCGTGGAATTGATAGCTTTGGTGAAAGCAGATTCATCTTTCAAGGTAAGTGATAAAATTATATTTATTAATTTACCTACTTTCTTTTTAAAAGAAATCGAAACTCCACCATTCTTTGTTAAAACTGATTTCCAGTTTATAGGGGTTTGACGGGAAAATTTACAAAATCGATGAGGCGATCAGAACGCTATTAAACACCTAATCACAGTTTACTGAATAGTTACTATGTAACCTAATGTTGCCTTACAAAATATTTATGATGTATGCATATATCGCACACCTAGATCTAAAGGGTGCTAACTCAAAAAAAACACTTTACAGAAACGGCCAAAAACTAACTGTGCATTGCAGGAGTTTTGGAGATTTATAAACAGCTAGAAGAAAGATATTGTAGGAATCTTGTGTTTTAATCATGTTCTAGGGCTGAAAATTGGATTTTCGTAGTTGTTTCCCTATTGCTTAACAATGTATCGTATATTTGTTTAGTTTTTGAGTTGAGCCTGTGTTGGTGAATTTAGCGTTTAGCGTCAAGTAGGGGTGATATTTTTAAATTTGGTTTATTGTTTGGTAGGTATTGAGATAAGGAATTCGATGGTGGGCATAACTCAAAAATTTAAACTTTTGAGCTAGCACCCTTTAGATCTAGGGGTGCGATATATGCATACATCATTATCAGGACAATACAAATACACAATATAACATTAAAAATACTTATTTTTTAATGTATTTTATTACAAAAGTACAAAATAAGTGAGAAAGATAAACAGAACATGTTACCTGTAAATTAACATCCAGAATTCCGATGTCTCGATCTTGCTCCAAGATCTTAACTCCAAGGGCAGGGATGTATCTTCCTGCATAAGATTCTCCTGCGAGATAAAGCGGTGCTTTGCGGAGCTCGGGAAACACCATTAGGAACTGTCGCAGGGCAATGTATAGGTGGCTCGAACACTGCAAAACAAAAACACTTAAAACCTTCAGGAACTTGATTCTGTTTGACTGTCATCTTCCGAACGTTTCGAGTTTCGTACATAAGTATAACCCAACAACATTTATCGTTGTAAACGATTTATAGTCGACCATAAGAAAATTTTAGTTTAAGAGAATACATAATAGTACTAGGCTGTGCTTAGTGTGACCTGATACGTTTTAGAGATTACATTTACAATGAGCGAATTCATACACATTTTTTTGGTTAGCGACCGCTATTGCCATTTAAATCGAAGAACGTCTTGCTTGTCGAATACATTGAAACACAGCAGTCGGTAGAACAGGCCTTAGAAAAATTTATTCAACTGTAGACCACATCCACTCTCTATAACTAATGACAGAAAAGTACGAAGATATGAATTGCCCGCTATACCAAGCGCATTCATAGACTACGCCACAGCATTTGACTCTATCTCCTACGACAGCATAGATATAAGAAAAGTACGAGTAGAGTAATATTACACAAAACAGGGTCGAAAATAGACATATGTAGAGGCGTCCAACAAGAAGACCCTATGTCACTCAGTATTTTTATTAACGTTCTCCAAAACATTATGAACACTCTGAAATGGGAAAACAAAGGTAAAAACATAAAAGGAAAATTTTCGCAGAAAGTACATCACAACAAAAACTATAGTGAAGGAAATACATTCTGTCAGCTGTGTAATTGGTTTGCAACAAAACTAAAATTATGACAAACAATAAAAAAAATCCCCGTACATGTCAACCTCCATTAGAATATGTACAAGAGTAAACCTAGTAGAGAAGAAAAATCTAGACAGAGAGATGAACTAACTAGACGTGTAAACAAACATGGCCCGCAACTGGTATGGAACGGTAAATCTGATGGTATTAAATTGTGGGGTGTAAAAGGTAATTATTATGTACATGAAATGCCAAAGGTATTTAATTTGATAAGGACTAAAATATGGTATCCGTCTAAATAGCTATCGAAACTCCTCATAATTTGTATCAATTTCTTTAAACATTAAAATGGTTATAGAAAGCACATATGCCAATGCTTTTTGTAGGAGTAGGACTCCCAAAAGAAAGAAAGGAAAGATGAAAAATTCTATAATACATTATTTTCTTATATTTGAAAAGAATAAGACAGCATTATCGATTAAAGCTTTCAGTCGCTTTGATTTCTTTCGACATCTTTAACAATTATCGTCATATGTCAACAAATTAACACAAAACAATATAAAATAAACTTTCCTCTTTAATCACTCTCTTTCTATTAATGAAAACCGCATTAAAATCCGTTGCGTAGTATAAAAGATCTAAGCGTACAGAGATACAAAGGGTGGGCAAGCGACTATGTTCTATACTATGTAGAGATATACGGAAAATTAAATATCAACTACTCAAAGAGCCATGGATCGGACTGCTTTGGATCTGAAATGAAAGCATAGAAAGACGAATGCCGATATAAGAAATACAACAATAGTTATTGACGCTCTACTACACCATTGTAAAAAAATAAAGTGGAATAGGGCGGGCATGTTTCACGTATGAGCGATGAAAATTGGACAAAAAAGGTAACCAAATGGAAAGGCCCGTCGGGCTGAAGAGGCAGAGATAGACCACCGCAAGATGGCCCGATGAAATGACGAAAGTTGCAGGAGGAAAATGGAGGAGGCCTTTCACTAGAAAGGTCCTTAATAATGAAGTGACTTCAAACGAAGACTTTGCATGCAATATATATATTATATTTAAATATTCAATTATGAAATCTAAAATGTAATTGAAATTGTAATTATTAAGGGATAAATAAAAGGCTATATTATTATTATTATTGATAGTGGCGATTATAGCAAATTAATTTATGTATAATAAAGACGACATTCGATGAAAATGAAACCGTTACTTTTGAGTGAATTATATGGTTGCAAATTTTAGCTAAGTACTGTATAATAATATAGTTATTCCTATGCATTATATGAAGTTTTTATGGTTAAAAGTTGTTTATGTCCTTTTTATTTAGAGGATGCAATATCTAGTGTTATTAGTCATCTGATTGCTTGTACACATTGAAGGGATTATGTTTTCTTTAATTAATTAATTTTGACAAGGACGTTATCAGTTGACAGTGTCACAAGTACAACACAATAACTCAACCAACATATGCAGGGTATAAGTATCACCGTCGCAAATAACTTACAAAGACGTCTTTCTTTGGATACTTCACAATGCTTCTTTATTACTAGTAATGTGAGACCAACGTTACTAGTATTCATTAAAAAAGGGTATCATTAAAAAAAGGGTATCATTAAAAAGGGTATCATTTAAAAAAGGGTATCATTTAAAAAAGGGTATCATTAAAAAAAGGGTATCATAAAAAAGGGTATCATTAAAAAAAGGGTACAAAAGGCAAACTACAAATGCAACGTATTCTTGTTAACTCTTCCAGCTAAGCTAAAATGCTTCTGTCAGCAAAACCGTTTTCATAGTTTTGTTCATTTTCTTATAAATGATTCGATGGTATTGTTGAGATAGAGCAATATCTTGTATATGTATGCTTACAGGGAAATATATATATGAATACGTAAAGGAATTTTTTAGTAATATAATTAAAGTTTATAAATATGTAGAAGAAGTGCAGAAAGCTGTACGTTATGTTACGAGCTGTGTAATAATTCACAAATAACACAATACAACTAATTATCACTATTACACTTCTCTAATCACTTGTACTTCGGCACTTATCACACTTGTTTTCTGGCTGTTCGCTCAACTAGAACTCTCCTCATACCACCATGCATCCGTCTTATATACGTACCTGGAAAGTTATGTCGTGGAGAGATCGTGATATTTCCCGAATATTCGAAACAATTCTGGAGTTCTCCAATATAATGTAGGACATTCTACAAATAGGCTACTAGTTCCGTTCTCCATCAAAAGATGGCGTATATGACTTACTCTACTCGATAACAGATGGCGCCCGCGGGTTAGAATTTGTAACAATTATAAGTTTTAAAAAATATGCCAAACGGGTTGCAAGAAGCTATACTCATTCAGTATATCTATATTATGATGAACTCTCACTCTCATGGTAGGTACGGAAAGTTTATGACAATGACAGTTCAAGTTGTACCTACCGGTCATGTATCGGGGATGTGGCGCTAGTGTGCTGGTATAGACTTCAGCTATCAGCAGCAGACTATCGGTTATAATGCTTAAATAAAAAATTAAGTGACAAAAACTTAATAAAAGTGTAAATAAGGAAACAATATTTAAATCAAAATAAATAAACAGTGCAAAATAGAAGTGTAAAATTATAATAAACTCAACAAATGAAAACGCCAATCAACTAGCTACCTACAATCAGTGGAAATAGAACCGTAAGTCGATATGTCATCAATTTGTGCTAGGTGCTTGCAAGAAATCATAAACAAAAGCCATCTTATGTGTTCATTATGTCGTAAAAAATATGATTTGGATTGCGCAAACATCTCTATCCAGCGCTTCTCTGCAATGACTACTGAGAATAAAAAAAGAACAATTAGGAAAAATTCTAGACGAAAAACTATTAAACAACAACAATGCTATAATTGGACAACTAACATCTACCATTATAACAGAAATTAACAATGCTATAAGTGTCTTAAAAAAATAAATGACCCAAACAAACACAATCCTAACAACACAAAAAAAATAACCAAAAGTCGAAACTAATTGACATAATCAAAAAAATAGACAAACTGGAAACAACAAACTTAAATCTACAGACAGAAATACAACACTTAAATAACTTAATAAATTCATTGAATATAAACAATACTGAACAATAAACCCCCCACAAAAATCGACAATGGCAAAAAAATTGTCAGCTATGGCTTAGACGAGTACCTAAAAGAAACAGAAAAAGAACTAATAGACAGAGTTAGATTTCTCATTCACGATGTTTTGAATGTAAACATCACCGGCTACATAGGAGAGGTTACAAGGATAGGTAGAATAGGATACCGAAGGCCCGTTATGGTTGAGTTGATAAGTAAAAAGATGACGAAATACATTTTAGACAACAAGGACTACTTAAAATACACTGGCATGACAATAACAGAACTCATCACGCAGTCATTAAAAATAATAAACTTATAATAATGAATGGGAAAGAAAATAAACCCCATCACCACACTGAACCTCTTGAACAGTCTTAGTCACTCATCCAGAATAACAATGCAACCAGAATGGCTTCACAATCCGGTTACCACACCCTCAGGAATCAGTGATATCTCAACAAGAAGAATTCACAAGCAGCCCTCATAAAGATGGTGAAGTAGTTACTAGCATAACACAACAAACAATATCGCATAGCCACAGTTTTCTTTACTAAAGATATTAACATATTATATCAAAACATGCAGAGTTTATTTAATAAAGGGGACACATTGGATGCTTTTCTTGAAGACTGATCAACTGATTATGCCGCATTATGTATAACGGCAACATGGTTATCACACGGGAAAATTGATTTAATTAATTGCAACGGATACGTCACCGCATCATCCTTCTTTAGGCAAAACTATGCAGGAGGTAATATGCATGGAGTATGCATATTACTGCGAAGTGACTTAGAATATATTGAGAGAAAGGATACTGTGGACTTGTCGGTTGAATACGTAATAGAACTCTGTGCTGTTCATATTCAGAAGATAAACATTTTATTAATTGTTATCTAATGGAATGGTAGGATGACCGATTTATTTTATGAACAATTAAAGAAAATATTAGAACTATTAAAGAAAAAAAATATAAAATTTGATGTCACTATTAAATCTTATGCTCGAATACAACTTAAGTCGTGATATACGGATTCACAGAAAAACGGCAGTGAAGCAATGTTTGCATTGCTTTACGCCGAGTGAGTGAGGTTACCGGAGGCCCTAACCCAAAAACAGCGCAGAAGAATTGACCTTACTATACTTCCTTCTCATCAATCATTCATTTATTGTGGGATGCTTTCCGGACCTACTAAAATATTTATTTTAAAACCCATCCATAAAAAGGGATCTAGAACAGATCCCAAGAATTATAGGCCAATTGCACTTCTTCCAACCTCGGCCAAAATATTTGAAAAAGCAATGTATTCTTTTTAGAAAAATATAAAATTTTTTGACGACTCCCAAAATGGTTTCATAAAAACCGATAACACTGGCCGGATACAAATATATAAACGAAATACTGAATGTAATCAACAGACAACGTTACGCTATAGGGATCTTCACTACATATTATAAAACAAAGTCCCCCGCCGCGTCTGTCTGTCTGTCTGTCTGTTCGCGATAAACTGAAAAACTACTGAACGGATTTTCATGCAGTTTTCACTAATAGACAGAGTGATTCATAAGGAAGGTTTAGGTGTATAATTTGTACCCGTGCGAAGCCGGGGCGGGTTGCTAGTATTACATATGACGAAAGCATACGATAAAGTTCAATATAAAATATTATTAAATAAGCTATATGACATAGGTATACGTAGCGTTACATACCAATGGTTTGACTCAAAACCGTAAACAATTTATCGAGATCAAGAACTACGGCACTGAAATCGGAATAATAAGCACGACCAAATCAAATATTTAACACACTCATAACTCAATCCCTCAAGGAAATGTATTAGGATGTATCCTGTTTTTGACCTTGACAACTCGTAAAAATAATCAAAATTTAAACCAAACCCTCACTGACATTTTTAATACTATTATTAATTGGACGAACGATCATAATCTTGGCATAAATTTTTCTAAAACCAAAATAATGCAATTTCGACCTTTTCAGTAAGCCCCCCTTGACATTTACTTTATTTATAATGACATAAAATTAGAATGTGTTGATACGTTCACGTTGTTAGGATTTGTCATAGATACTAACATAAATAGGAAAAGTCATATTCAAGTCAGATCTCAAAACAGCCTTTTGCCGATAAGGCTGTTTTGAGATCCGTAACGCAAACGCATGGCTCCGTTACGGTGTTCTTATCTGTGGAAACAGTGTAGACGCACAAGATCTTTTTACGTTGCAAAAAAAGGTGTACGAATTTAGGTGTAGTTTTTCAGTTTATCGCGAACAGACAGACAGACAGATAGACGTGGCAGGGGGCTTTGTAGTGTAGTGATACAAATTTTAAAAATAGATAAGTACGTCCTCAATAGAATTAATAGTAGCATTGTAGCTAAAGTACTCAAACATTGTACAAAATTGTTGACTTTTAGAATGTAACAGGATGGGATTTCCCCACATGAGTAAGGGAATGATTTCACCAACTTATGAATGCATACAATTTTTGTGAGTGTAAGTATACCTTAAACTTATATGCCATAACAATAAATTTCTTAAACTATTAAAAATTAATTTATACCAAAAGACATCGGCTACAGACAGGCTTCAAACATATTTACACACATTATAAAGATATTTGATATAGTTTACAGCTACAGTTTACAGTATGGTGATACCATAATTACCGATGTTCAACGACATAATAATATTGAGGGCGTTACGTTAAAATACGGTTTTGCATCAGTAGTTTCACAGGGCCCTTTGATTGACAGCAAACCATTCCGGGCGCTAGCCGAGATCGGGAACACCTGGTGAAGTTGGGAGTAGTTGGACTTTCCGACAGTAGACAGTCAATAAATGACCACATTATTAAGATCTAGAACTTCACAATACAGATTGGGTAACTTCATGGCCGATATTCGAGCTAAAGGAATTTAATCCCCATTTCCAAACTGTATAGCTGTCATAAAAAGGTAGCAGCTGCAAGAAATTTACAGCAAAAAGGATACAATTCGCTTGATGGAGAACGCTTACCAGGACCTCCTGATAGTCCTGATATGAGCATTCACAGCTGACCATTTCATCCACATATCTGAAACCACACCTGGTGGTACTAATGACAAACTATAATATTGTATAGATAGAAGTGACGATGTTTATTGTACGCTTGAACTGTACAGAGTCAAGCATAGATCATATTATCACGCACGGCTGGTTTTTTACAAGTGACAAGTTATATTATGCGCCACACCGGTTACATGATATCAAAACCGTTATACATACGGAGTGATATAAATTCACGCTTAATGAGCGTGAATTTAAATCTAACTAAGTAACAATTCTCAGTCCCAGAGTCCCGCTGTTTGCCGAAGTTTAGCAGCCAAACCTACACGTACTAAACAGATATAACATAATAGTTGTCACAACAAAATCTCAAAGTAGTCTCAAGTAATTAGTAGTATCTTTCGTTTACCGATAACGTGATATAATTTATGTAAACTAATTAGATTCGTTTGTAAATTAGGTACCTCGACCTTAGTTCTTGTATATTTTATATCCGAAAATGTAGTTAGTAAAAATAAATACTGTACAGACCTAGTGAATAGTATTAACATTATAAATAGTAGTATACTTATATTAATATTCATTTTATTAATTAAAAAAATATGAATAAACAGAGAACAGAACAGAAAAATATACAGACTATGGATTTCGTACAATAAAATTAAAAAGTAAAATTATACCACGGCCTCACAGAAAACCGGCCGTGAAGCAATGCTTGCATTGCATATCGCCGCGTGAGTGAGGTTACCGGAGGCTCTAACCCTTCCCTCTCCCTTATTCCCCCCTCCCCCTCTCCCCCCTCTTCCCACTCTCTCCCCCCTCCCCCTCTTCTCCTACTCCCACCTTAAAGGACGGCAACGCACTTGTGACTCTCGAGTTGCAGGTGCCCTTGGGCGGCGGTAGTCATTTACCATCAGGTGACCCGTCTGCTCGTTTGCCCCCTATACCATAAAAAAAAAAGAGCAAGGCCAAGAATAGTACAATGGATTTATTAAAAAAAATGCCATAAAATGTATTAACAAATATGTATATTACTAGGGCGCTACAAGTTTTGTCATATTTTCTGATTTTTTTTTTAAATATTCTCTGCTGGCAGTAATACAGGTGTTCACACGTGTAAACCCAGCTACTGTAAACATTGCTACAGTATCCCTCTAGAACACAGCCGCATAATCCCATAATAAATATAAAAGCTCCTATAAGCTCCTCATCGCTCGAAAACTTGCATCCCTTCAGTTGTTTTATACATAGGTACGGGAATAGTGCAAAGCACATGGCGCTAAATCCGAACTATAGGGAGGATGTCCCAGCAATTTGATTCAAGCTTTTCGTCAGCAGTCAAGAATCCGATGATCAGTTAGTGCACTTAACCAAGATCTGTCGATCTGTCACACGTGGGTTTTCCTCCAATAACTTTCGTACAGTCTGAACGTTCTTATGGGTAGTCGCTTCTATTGGCCTGCCGGACCATGCATCACCAATTGAATATTGAGACGCTAGAACACTAATAACCTTTATAATAGGTAATCAGAGTTTTATGACGACGTACACTTGCAGCTAACTTATGTGTCTAATAATTTATCAACGAAGGTCAATGATTTGGTTGTAGTAATTTGTATATAATAATTTTATATTACACACCAGCGTATCTGACAGACGTATAAAGATATCGCTTGCCCGGAAGAGTACTATATTAACTCTAAAAATGTACTTTTTCAGGAGAAGCGATTAAAGCTTTTAACTACAAATTATGTTGTATTTTCGTAAGATAAACATTAGTTTTATTTTTTTATTTGTAGACAAATAGTACGGGCAAGCGATATATTTTCAAACAATCTGAAAATAATAATAACATTAGTAGAGTAACAATATTTAAAACCTAGATAGGTAGTGCTTTCACGTCACCCGGATGTTAAATCAATAAAAACTACAAGGTTGATAGGTAATTAATTCTACTATTAGGTATCTACTTATCGATACATATCTATTTCATACTATCTAAAGAGGCAGTAATGGGTGATTACTACAAAAATACTTTTCATTATTTTTACTAAACTATGTACTATAATATTAATATTTTTTTAAATAATCTTTTATCTACATCTATTCGTACATAATTATGTATATGCAACAATAATGTTATAAAAAAGTACTCTGATATGAAAAAGATTTTTTTATTTTTTTGTAGAACTGAGTAAAATACATATATTCTTACACATGAGTAAAGAGTTGAGACTAATTGCCTACTTGGCCGGCTTTTAAATAGCTCCACCTATTAGCCCAGTCCACCTAGCTGTTTTATGATCAAAAATGAACATTTCGATTACCACGCATTTTTATTTTTGGATATATATTTTTTTTTTTACTTGTTTTTATAACGATATTTTGAGATATATCTTTATGCAACTTATAAAAAGTAAAACTAGTAAACCACAAAATATTTTTATAAATAAAATAAAATCGGTTAAAATCGATATTTCTTAAAAATTCCAACGGGCTCATAAAGTTAAATAGTTTTTTGAATTTTCTAAGCTGGTCCGATCAGTTTTAGTAATTTAGAAAAAAAATGGCTCATTTTGCAAATTAAGGCTAAAAAAATAAATGATCGTTAATAAATTAAAAGGTTTAAAACCGAACTCTCTAAAATTTATAACACTTTTTAATATCATCACAAGCTACAATTTTAGAATGTGTCAGACTTCTACGTACGTGCTTTTTAAAGTTATTAAATGTTAAAAAAAAACGCTCTTTTTTAACTTTGACCTTCATTTGCTGTTAAACTTGCACTTAGCGACTTTGAACAAGTCTCATTTTGTAGGTAATTTAATGAAAAACAATAAGGCCATGGGCACTTATGACAAAAAACGTACTGGAAACGAGATATCGAAATAAGAAAATGACGCCCCTCTTGCCCCGACTGCGGGTATCGCAATTCTTAATCAGCGCATTTATTTACTATTTATCCAAAAATAGAAATGCGCGGTAATCCAAAATTTAGGTATTTTAGTTCCTTGACTGGGCTACTATATAATCGAATACAATCTTATACTAGTGAGTTTCATATTATAATAAATTAAAATTTATATTTTCATTAAATATTGCCAGCACTACTTATTAAGAAAGAGTTTTTAAGACAGCTCATTGTAATGTCTACGTTCGGACAATGAGAACAATCTGGCATGCGTTAAGGAAAATGAGTAGCAACATGCATCTTTGTACCTATTGTATCTATAAATAATGTTACTAGGAATTGCCCTGTCACTGACCTAGACAGGAGCTCAGAGAGCTGACATTTATTTCAACAAACAATCCTTCCTTATCTGTCCATTCTGATTCGATTTATTAATTTAAATTAGTACTTAATTTAAAAACTGTGTGGTGTCGTGGGACACCAGATAGGAACGAAGTTCCTTATTATAAAAATATTAATTTCAAGTTCTATTCGAGGTATAAAGAAAATAATTATTCGTGTATACATTTTTATTATGATTTTTTATCGACAAAAATCTAAAAAAACTACTTTACAAAATTATCTTAACACCTTTATTTTATTTACAATGATTTATAAAAATTTATAATAATAATAATAACAGTCATCACGTAGACTATACATTAGACACTGTATAGGCATCATACATAGACTACCATAAAAATCTTACGTTACGGCCGTTTTTTGCCGGCTAGGGTTAGTCCCCTCCGCAACGCCCCATAAGGAACGTCGTCGTCATCGTTCCAAAAGTTACCTCACTAAAGTTAGGTAACTTTTTTAAATTACTATCAGAATACATTCCGTTTGTATTTTTTTACAATGTTTAAGATTACCGTGATGCTTCGCTTTAACGTTTGTTTCCTCGAGGATCAAGGAGAGAAACGTTGTTAAATTGAACCGATTCTACTGAATCCGTTCACTTTTTACCTCAACGTAACAATTGTGTTTTTCGACAGTTTTAAACCATATAAAATATATGTATATTTAGTGAATAGTAGTATATGTATAATAGTTTCGAGTTGCCGATATTTGTATACCGAATACTTGACGAGTTTTTTATATAAGTAGGTATGAAAACAGTTATGCAACAAAAAAGTCAAGTTCACTTTAAACCATTCACAAGATTTACATTGTGACATGGTTGAACTTGACGCTAAATTCTAGTTTGTTTTTCTTTAGTGACGAACAACTTGTCCTTATTTATATACATTCACATTTATGTTTTTGATCTGATTTCAGACATTTTTATTGGTCTAAGTATTTCTTTTCGATGGTACACCTGAGGTTTCGGTAATAAAGACTCTGTGTGGTCTTAGTCCGACGTACCACCCCACCTTTTACACGTTACAAAAAAAGCGTGATGTTGCGTTAGACTGCCTGCCTGTAGGCCTGTTGATCTAGTAGTTAGTGATCCTGACTACTCAGTCAGAGGGCGTGGGTTCGATTCCCACCCAGGACAAATAATTGTACGATAAGTATGATCATTTGTTCTGTGTCTGGGGTGTAATTGATCTATAATATGTAGGTATGTATTTAGAAACATATAAATTTGGTTATCAGCAGTCCAGTTACCATAATACAGGCCCTGCCTAGTTTGGGATCAGACTGCCCTGTGTGAGTTGTGTAAAGTTATTATTGTTAGTATAATTATCAAATTGTAACGCAATATAGAGCTTATTTTCGCACACACACAATGAAAGATTACCCAATTCACCCACAAAAATGCCAGATTTGACTATGGTGAGCTTCAATTAGTCTTTACCTATTTGTATCACGTGAAGACTGGATACTACTATCTATATAAATAAAAATGTTATGTTGGTTTGTGTACGCTTCAAAAACTCAAAAAGTTGTGCACCGATCGAGCTAAAATTTTAGCGTGATATATAATCCGCATCAAGGATTGTTTTATCTAATTTTTATCACAATGTGCCACAGCGAAGCGTGGCAGGGTACAGCTAGTATATAAAATAATACTTCTACATTTGCAGTCTAAAAAATTAGATTTACGCTGTTTTCTTGGGTGGACACTTGGACATGTTTACTTTCCTGCCAATAATATTTTACATTTAATTAGTTGTTTATCTACTTATGTTTTTTTTTTTTTTGTAAAGGATACTAGTAATGTGGTTCACACATTACTAGTATTATTGTTAACCCCTCCAGCTAAGCTTAACGCTTGTGTTAGGAATGGGTTCACGTCGGTAGTGCACTAGGTGGGGTTCGAACCCGCAACCACTTGATCGCAAGTCCGACGCTTTAGCCATTATGCTACCGCCGCTTACATTTATTTATACGGCTTTTTTTTATACGGGAATTAACGCGATCACGAAATAGGTACTGGCCGTAGTCACAGTGAGTCAGCCTGCGACCACGGCCATTGCAACCTGGTCCAAACGTCAGGCAATTCAGAGATATGTAATACCTATTTTGTGATCGCGTTAATTTCCGTATAAATACATAATTAAGTATATCATGGAACGCAAAAGTTTAAAAGTTATTGTTTATCAAGTTTTTATGCAACATTCAGGGAAATAAAATTCATTACCCCATAACACTTCAGTAAAACAACAATGATCTGACGTCATGTTCAATTCACATCAAACATTTTACATATTAAACGTGTACACATTTTAAAGGAAACTATGATTGACTAGATATTTCTGGAATAGTCACACGTGCTCATATTTTAGGGTGTCTGTCTTGCATAGATATATTTGGTCTATGATAGTCTAGATAGTTTTAGAATATAAGAACACACATCTAACCTATTTTTGGAGCCTTACGGTGAACAGAAATTTTTGGTCCTGACTATCGTCCCCCACGTACAAACATTCAAACAACGGACACAAAAAACGCTTGGGACTTGGGACAACTAGGCAATCTTGGGCGAGGAAGCCAGGTTATTGTAAAGTTTAAAACAGTCTTATACTTTTAAAAAGTTTCGTGTCTGTAATGTTGACTATCGAGGAGTTATTAGGTATGCAGCCAATCCTAGGCACAACAGCCAGGTCATGGTGACCTTTAAGACAGAATACTATAATTCAATGGGTATATGAAGTTTCGTGTTTGTACTGTGGGCTGTTCAGGAGTTTCCTCGTCTGGAGCCAATCCTGGGCGCAGCAGCCAGGTCACGGTGAACGGTGGTCATATATAAAGTTATGGCATTACATACGCATATATATAAATATGTATAGTTTAATTCTATATAGTTATAATTAGTCAGAATTAAGGAATTACGAGTGGTATAGGGGCCAGTAACCGGTTACCGTCACAACGACTGGCCGTAGGCTTGTTTTACAACTTAAAAAATTGCCTTTCTTCCAACAGTGTTTTGTTCATATGAGTTCGTTATACACATCATTATTAATGTAAATTTTAGAAGATATCTTTTGAAAATACATATTTTTCAGAAGATATTTAGTTAACTAAGTAAATAAGATAAATACAGCACAGTACATTGCACTTGTCAGTTGTCTTGAGCGTTCACATTCTGTATATCATGAGTAAATAACCTGTAAAGTTTAACCTCAAAGGCGTTTGGATAGAAACAGCTCGTATAAAGCTGTCGTTTCCGAATCATTTACCTACCTGTTGTACAGTAGCGTCCGTAAAGTAAAAAAAAATTATACATGTACCAAACGATGGTTTTACTGTTACTAGCATATTATTCAGTCGTAGTTTATTTATTAATAGTGGGTGTAGGTGGGTGCCTTACCGTAGCCATATCTTCTATGAAGCCCTTTGGACTGTCCGTGAAGCTGAATCCGGTGCCCACAGGGTTGTCGATGAACAATAGCGAGTGGTCCTTGTTCCATGACGATTTGCGTGCTGAAATCAATAATTATTTATGAATATTTACTTCTTGAGATTAGTGCTATACTCTAATACCATAATGTGCTATAATTAAACTAAATTATTTAACGAATATCACGAAAATTAAGTGTTGCAAGGAATCTTAATTCTATTCATTACTATTACACGTTTTGTGGTTCCGTTTCACAAAAGAAAAAATATTTTTTTTCTTCTGTGATACGACACTTTCAAATTTTAATTAAACCACCATTAATTAAGTTATTTGACAATAGCAAGTTAGGAAGTGACAAATGAGAAAAAACATTACATTGGTTCCTAAACAGGCATGGTTATCGCGTAAACTCGACACGAACACAAGTGGAAAATTCACTCACAGAATTATGACCATCACAATAGTTTGTAAACTTATGTTCGTACTTACAACAAACCGATACGATACCAAAAATACTTACTACGCTATCGGACTACGTTAGAAAAGATTTTTTTGGATTATGTGGGCTGCGAAATTATAAGCTTTACTGCAACGAAGAGTACCTGGTAGGTATGACCAACAAAGAAATTACTTAATACTCGTACTTACAATAATAATATTACTGTGTTCACGTGTACAATAAGCATCTACTTTGGGTTGACTGTTAAATGGTTATTAAAACAACAAATTATTTCATAGATAATATTGGCCTTTACCCATGAGTCCCATGACCCATGAGTCCCATGACCCATGACGCCAAAGAAAAACTTACTGAAATATGTTTTAATGAGTTCTAAGATAATAGTTATTATGTCATAATTATTATACAAAACATGATTTTACCTACAGTATGTCGCAGGAAAAAAGTTTATTTTACGTTCAAAACACAGGTAACAAAATGTTTGAGTTGGTGTTAAATGTGAAATGGTTCCAGGCGTTTTAGCAAAAACATGACAAACTTGCAAAGCCTGTGTAAGAGGAACCTGTGTAGCAGGCCTGTAAACAGTAATAAACAGGCTTTGGCTTGTTAAAAACTTAACATTTAAGTAGGTAGGTACGTGACGTGTTTTGCAACATAAGTACCTCATTACCATTCTTTTGGCAAGGAAGGAAAGACGAGTCATGCTAAAAGCTACTCAGTAGGTCATTTATAGATACTATTAAACTGTTTGTTTAATACTATGTTGTATAAGTAGCCACTTATACATACCGGTATAATGGGGTGATTAGGGATCCAGAGGTGAATAGGGATAAATCCAGGAAAAGATTTCGACGCTCACTGTTATTAATTCCTAGTTCGTTTCAATATCTCCTATTTTTGGTATAATAGTAGAATATTGAAATTATATTTATAACAAAACTGAATAGGTTTGTCATTGGCAGCAAAATAGAAAAAAATACATTTGAAGTTAACTTCTCCTAGCTCCAAATATTTCAGTGCTCGAAACTTTGCTCTCAAAATTTTATTTCACAATAATAGAAGGCGTTTGGGTGTATCAAACGTGGTTTAGTGATTGAGCTATCATATCAACAAAAGTAAGTCTCAATAATTCTTGATGTGAAATCTGTTGTTTTGGGGTGAATGGGGACGTCTCAGGTATGAATAACAACGAAAGAGGGGTGAATTGGGCTGGGCATAAGTAGAATAGGAACGACTTACGTATGAATAGGTATATTTTTCTAGCGCTGTCACTAAATATTAAAACGTTTTGTAAGTGTATCTACACTAATATCATTATAAATCTAGATTTTTTATGCACAGATAAAAGTATTTTTTTATTTTGAACTATTTGAAACCTTTATAATACCTATTTGCTTTAAGTATTAAAAATAAAGCTCTATGCTTTAGTCACCGGTTAATTTTTTTTCACCTAACAATTATTAACCTAACAAGTAAAAAATTATTATTATAACTAAGGACCTTAGCGAATTTCCCAATTAACACTGTTGTCGTTCCTAATAACCCCAATTTTCGGGTGAATAGGGATAACTTTATATTTGCAGTTTTATCCTTAATCGAATTTATAATTATGTAATAGTAGTAGTAGTGTAATAGTTTTAAGTTTTATAACAAAGATTCCGACAAGACTCAATAATTACAGTAATAATATAGTAATATTTCTTTATAAAAGTGTCTTAAGATTGTTCATGATCTGTCCCTACTCCCCCTATTTTAAGTAGTGTTAAACTGTTTGGTTATGTTAAGCGTACACAGCACAAAAAAATCTTCGTATTGTCTGTATTTTGTATCTACACCTAAAGCAGATGGGAAGGTCTATACATTCCTGGGCCTAGGGTGTTAACTCAATCAAAATAACCTTATTTGTACTAGGGGACTGAGAATGCCCTAAAAACCCCAATAAAACTTGCCCAGCCAGGGAGTCGAATGCAAGACCTTATCATCGCGAGCAGCAAAAACTTATGGTATGGGAAAAACAAGGCAGGTACGTAACTTACTTCTGCTGAGACCTCAGTTTCAAAGCAAAAAAATATATACTGATGCCATTAATCCTCAATAGCGGTCCCTGACGGTCACTGAGATGAACATTGTGAAAATAAAGTTTATACAAACGTGCCCTATGTGTAGTCAGGAACAGAAGTGTGTTTTGATATGGTGAACGGTGCAGAAGTTGCTTATTATTGCTTAGACCCAGCGGCGCAATTACACATTTGCCACCAGTAGGCTATTAAAATTTTGCCGCCCCTACCGGTCGGTCTATTTAATTCGATACCCCAGGACAAGACATAAAAAATAATGTAGGCCCCAAATTTGCCGACCCTAAAATCTGCCGCCCTAGGCTTCAGCCTACTCAGCCTACTGGTAAATCCGCCACTGCTTATACCACTAGTACTTGCTCTTTGCTCTTATGACGAAGCTTCATGATGCTTCCGTTATTTAAACTGTCTGCCAGTTTTATAATTCCTTGATTAATCTAAGAGGCACCGTTATGTCCAACAGCAGCTCAGACTAAACCATAAGACTATCGATTTATTAGTACCTAGCCTAGGTTTATTAGTTCAAAAATAGAGTAATAATCACATAACTGACTTTTTTATAAAAAGACAACCCTAACGTTGTGGCGTCTTCAGAACAGATAAGAGTTACGCGATAGAACGAGAGGCAACTTCTAGGTGAATATAACTGTAAGTAATTAGCGCTGTGCGACCTAAATTGCGACTTTATTGTGTCGAACAAGAGTCGCGCTATTTATTTAAATGAATTTGCGGAGTGAAACTTCTGTACCTATACTATTATGTATTCTATGCTATTAATTACTTACAATAAACTTTGGTTGGATTTGGCTTGACCTCCATTACACTAATCTCACGTGAGATTTTTTAAACTGCCTATTTTTAATATAAATACGTAATTTGTCCTTAATTGCGTTGGATTTAATTATACCATATGTTATTTGCTTCATTATTTTAAAATATAAGACTATGCTAGCGTTCACTACTTTAAATTTTAAATAATGAAGCAAGTTATGTATTTTTTAAATAAATCCAACATAATTAAACACAGATATTTAAGACATAACGTACCTAGTCTAGAATTCACTTCACACACATTGCCTCTAAAGGCCTCGCTTAATTAACTACCTAACAAAACGAAACTACGCAATTATTATCTAACGAAAACGATAATAGATTGCTATTATCGTGTTCGTTAGGATGTCAGCATTTTTTAGAAATTTAAACAATAAGAAACGTTTAACACTTTTTTAACTACCGACTGTTACTGTACTGTTTACCTACGGACTGTTTTGCTAGCTTGATATAGTCGCTGGCACTTACAACAATCATTAGTTTTATTTTATTAGTAACTATGTATAATTATTAATATAATTATAGCTTTTTACGGCAGTCTCAAACGTCACATGTGTCACTCCCGGAATTTATTGGAAAATGCAAAACAACGATGAATGTACGTCATTTACCACACTTCACAATAGCAACTGTTAGCCACCTGCTGACGTTGCATGTACTTGTCCTACATATGAAAAAACAGAGTGCATAAAATACCTGAGGATCACAATTGACACTAATCCGAATTTCCGTAAACATATTGCATAATTTTTCAACATAGTTTGTTTAAATGATATCATGGTTGACTCTATGTTTTTTGCCTATCTCGCCTTTTTATATTTTTACAAATTAGACCCTCAAACTATAACCGTCTGCACAATATTTATCTTGCACACTATATTAAAAAATACACTAAACTTTCTATCGTTGGCACGTACAAGAGACATCTAATGAGATGTGTTTCTGTGTAGGTAATCTATATGCATACAAATAAATAAAATTGAAGTGTCTGTTTTAATATCAAATTAACAGCATTTGATGTTATTATAATGTTACTTAATGTTTACACGGTACATATACCAAAAACCATTTTTTTTTTCTTTCTTGTCTGTCTATCAGTTTGTTCCGGTTAATCTCCGGAACGGGTGGACTGATCGGGTGGAACTCTCACTAGCGGATAGCTGGGATTATAAGGAGTAACTCAGGTTATTTATAATTTAAAATAAAATTCAAAATGTTTAAACATGTACACGCGAGCGAAGCCGTGCGGAGGCAGCTAGTAAATGAATAAGATCGTTTAGTTGAAGAGAAATTTAGTAATAATACAATAGGTATGTAGGTACTTTTTTGGTAAGGAGACTCTTAGGAAACGAAGAAGTGATTATATCAGCATCGAACCGTCTAAAATTACAAGGTGTCTCCTGTACTGCCCACTGCCGTCTTCAAGCTAATAACTAATAACCATTAAGTTCGAAAGTATATCAGAACTGCTGCCGGTAAAAGCGATAAATACACAGATCCCAGTCACTATTTTTCCCCTCTCAAGAGGCCAATAACGATTTTCAATACCAGTGGTGTCATTGTGCTTTACCAACCTTGTCTTCTTCTGCCCCAGGGCTCAGCCGGATCTACACACCACATCACCAGAATACTTATTACCCGAGGGTATAGGTAATAGGTACACCATAGGGTGGAGGTAGACGTAAATATTACCGGATTTAAAATCTCTTTATCTAATTTTACTTGTAGATCGTAAAAAAATTACAATTTCTGTCACCAAAGAAGATTTATTTCAAAGACAAAACATTAAACTTTAACTCTTTGAATTCAAAACATTACAGTTTGGAAAAGACAGTTTTTTTTTTATAAAAGTTTATTTTCAAATTCGGTCAAGTCGGAACACACCCATGAACCGGTACTTGGTGAAAAAAAAAACACCTTGAATTTTATGCGTCACTATTAGCAAGCCAACTGTATGTAGGTATATTGATACTAGATATAGGGTTGCTCACCTCTTTCATTTGAATACCTTTTTATTGAATATTTTAGAAGTTATTAACCGTAAAAATATTTGGGACAAAGCAAGCAAAAAATATGACACGACCTAGATACATATCAAATTATATTTCATTTACTTCCTTGTCGTTCTTATTTAATATAATGTATGATTCCATCCAAGTGACTGAGTTTGTGAACAAAATCGGACTGCGTGTACCATCTAGGTCTTTACACGCAGACCGCACCTCCTGTACACTCCCACTGTAAGCACAAACTACAGGGAAAATGCTTATTTAATAAGAGCCAGCCGCATGCATAAAATGGAATATAGATATCGACCTTCTCACCACCAATGTTACTTAAATGAAAAGGATCACGTGTAACCAGTTTTTCGATTAATAGTATTAGTTATTTTAAATTTTTACGATTACGTATGTTGGTTAACCTGTAAGTTGTATCGAAGTTATTTAGTTGTATGTAAAAATTTATAATTGGCCATTACTAATTTTCCAAACATAATAAAATAAAATAAAATTATTATTAAATTTATTGTATCTTAAAATAAGTATACAGAAAAAATTTACCCGAATAGTTCCACTAAAGTTAAAACCGAATAAAATGCATTGGTTTCTCTTATTACAAAAATATATATAGCAATAAATCCCAAATATAGTAGAATATTATATTTATCATAGCTGTCTGGCAACCTTAACTTGATATGTTGTGGCCATGGAAATGATTAAGAATCAATTTTAAACGATCCATTACGTTTGTATTTTAAGGACACAATATTATGGTTAACGAATTGAGCTTCACGTTTATATATTTTTACATTCTGATACATTCAACAATTATTAGTTATCAAAGGCAATCTAGCAGAGGTAAATCACACGAAAATCCCCGTTAATGTCTTATGTAACCACCTTGTAAATATTTGTAAGTTGGTAAACGGTTACCGGTGGCAATAAATACAGGTGTTGTCACTCGCGCCTAGCAAACCCTATCACTTCATCGAACTCAGAGGACCCCACTCCTGTTTGTTTATCCCCATACCGGGGGGCTCCAATTCCATCAGTTTATCCTACTATACCTTCTTGTCTCCTTGCCTTATGATCTCTATCAGCGTAAGATCTCCTTCTGTCTTTATGCTTGCCGTCAGTAGTAATGCGTGATTGATAACTACCTTGAATTTATTTAATTCGTGATTGGAATGAGCTGCCTGCGTCTATTTTTCTAGACTACAAACCAGATTATAATCCTGGAACCTTCAAGAGTAGAGTGAATAAATTTATCCTAGATAGGCGTGTACCATCTTTGTCTTCATCGTCACTTTCCATCAGATGAGTTTGAAGACAAACGCCTATTCTTTTACTGAATAAAAAAAAACCCTAGTCCCCAATGGTAACATGCGTGTACGATCCATATGCTACGCTGCTGTCTTTTTCGCCAATTGACTTTGTGCCGGGGGTTTCCTTAATTTAATGTGAATTAGAATTACGGACAACATCAGTTTTTCATAAAACTATTCCACACATTATTCACAATATGAATTATGCGATCACGATTTATTATCGTTATTAGTATTATTTATTATTAGTCAAGAAAATGTAGATTTACAACTCAATAGCACGCCATGTATTAAAGTGATCCTGTTAGTATAAAGAAATCCGAATTTAAAAACCTTAGCTGCATAAAATTAGAAATACGGACAATACTAGATTATTTTTAAAACAACTGTTAACAACATTAAACAATGGTTTACAATACCTATGAGGCCACAATAAATTTATATGAAAAAACGTAGATTTATCAAATAACATAATAAAACGTATACTTAAATGTGAACCAACCGGCCCATGAATAACTGGCCTATGTGCCCATTTCGGATCTTAGATAGCATAAAAAACCTTAGTTGCATAAAAATCAAGCAAGAACAACAATACCTAGTATCTTATAAAACAACTGGATACATTGTTCAATACGAATTAAGCAACAATAATTATACACAAGAGAACGTAGATTTACAAAGTGATACCACGCCATGTATTAAACATTAGTCAGTTGGATGTCTGGGATTTCCTCAGCACCACGAATGCACTAAGAGGCGGCACATACGGAAAATACACGTTACATAATTATTATTATATGGATTTAACAGAATTTCGAGCCTAAATACGTGTTATTAAACTAGTTTCTGAGAAATATGCAGCTGTAAGTGTAATTGTCGATTTTTCTGACCTACGTAACTTGTAAGCATTATCTGGTCTACAATGTTTCTATATGGTATTTTTTTATTTCTTGCACATAACACATATGTATTGTATACTTTCCAATTTTTGTAACGCTATCCAAACAATTGTTTTTTTTACTTTTTTAACCTAATCTTTAAACCAATCTTAATAAATATATATTTATCATAGGCATAAAGAAATGCCCGCTGAAGGTGTTTTTTTTTAAATAAAATACCTGTTAATTCATATGTATAACGCGAAATTTTGATTTATTAGTACAGTCGTGCCGACATGCATCTGCGATTTTTAACTTAACACAATTAAGTTTGTTTTAAGTTGTGGTGGTTGATGATTTTTGGCAAAATTACAATTCTTTAAAAGCACCTCTGCGCATGGTCTGAATTGTCAAGGATTTAACAGACTAGAATTGAAATATTTGAATATATAATATTAATGCATTACGCATGGGTATCTTCATCTTGGAAGAATTACCACAGAATACATTATAGTATAGGTACAAAAGTCTCACTCCGTAAAATCATTTAAATAAATAGTGACTCTTGCTTCGATCCTATAAAGTCGCAATTCAGTTCGCACAGCGGTAATTACCTACAGTTATGTTCACCTAAAAGTTGCCTGTCTTTCTTTCGCATAACTCTTATCTGTTCTGATTACACCGCGACGTTAAGGTTGTCTTTTTAATGAAGTAATCTGAATATTTAATTGCCAGTAAGTTATGTATCTATTTATATATTATTGTGAACAAATAAACCTAGGCTAGGTACCAATTAAGTCGATTGTCTAGATACGAACGGTGACGCAGCGCGTGAGTGAGCATCGAACTGCGACCCGGCTGCGGCGTGTGGCAGCACACAGAATTTTTGGCACGATTAGTCGAGCCTGCTGCGTACTTGTAGCTTTATACCGAAATTTCGGAGTGGACCTGGCCTGGCATTACTTACATCAAAAGTCACCATTTTGAAAATTGGCTATAACGACCATACGAATACCAACCTAGTTTTTTAATATTGGTAAGTACGCAAATCGAGATGTATCCACATATAATTCCAAAAAACGCGGGTCGTAAATTCTCGGTCGTGAAACTTGCGGCGGTAAATTTAATAGTTTAGAAAGAGAGATATATTGATTTGCATGTTTGTAAAAGGAACACTACGTATTTTTTTTATTTTCGAACTATTCTCTAAACTACCAGCGAACTAACGCAGTTATTGAAAAAATCCATTAAAGGTAACTTAAAAAAATTTCAAATTTAGTTTTTATGGATTTTCTTAGTAACGGAATGAACAATTCCAAAATAAAAAAGTATGTACCTACGATTTAAAATCTCCAACTTTACACATTCCACCCACTTTTATAAAAAATGTAGCCAATAATACCTGAAAATTCAAACGTTCGTAACTTTTGAACGGATAGTTTTTTATCAAAAAATGTTATTGTAACTACATGCTAGAGTCATGCCCTTTCAGTGATTTAAGTAAGTGTTCCTTTTTCATATACACCCTGTATATTGATAGTTATTTAGTAAACGATACATAGAAAATAACTTAAACTCGGGGAAAGACTTAAAGACGAAAGACGGGAAGTTTCTTCTGTCTGTAATTTCTTTCTATACTATCTTTAAACAAAGTCAATTTCACGGTTCACTTAATGTCATAAGCATTATCTACCAGCCAACCTTAAGGTGCAGTGATTTAATGAAGTACGGGAAACGTGAGCATGTTATAAAAACTGAAATATCCACTAAGCGGAAAGGCCTATGTAGTAAACGTCTAGTAATTTAATATGTTCAGACTAGCCACAAAGTTTTTCCTTCAAGAAGTATTTCTCCTAAATATACCTTCTCCAGTTGGGGATCCGTCCAGTTCTCATTCGGCCCAGTAAAGAATCTGTTCAGATGCGCTGGAATATCCTACAATCTATATATGCCTACTACTTTAATTGACACATTAGGAAGTACGGTAGCTAAATAATGACGTACGTGTCTACAATCACTTACCTTTTAACTTTGAATCTGTATATTCGAAAGGTCCAATCTCATCGAATAAACCCGCGAGACTAGAGGCACCAGGACCCCCTTGAAGCCACACTATCCACGGAGTGTCTGGCCTATGGTTCTCCGCTTCAATATACCAAAAGAAAAGATTTGAATTGTGCCTATCATCAACGGTAAAGTAGCCAGAATATGTGGTTCTGTTCAAGAAGAGAGTCGGGTTCACAGCTGACAACTTCCTCGCTTGATCAGTTAAGTTTTTCTTAATGAGTCGGGTGAGAATCAATGCTGGTGTGCTGGCCAAAATCGATGTTAGGCTGCAATAGAAAAAAAAATTGAATGTACATAATCGTCCAGCCGCGATCAAGAACTTGAAGTTCTAATCACCCTGTGAATTACCCTTAAATACAAAAAAACACCAATCAGAAAAACTAGTGATGAGTTTCTATTGCCTGTATGGACTTTTTGAACATTAATCGATTGCCCTTAATGATTACCTTCATAAATATAACGTCGTAACACACATGATTTCATGATTCAATCTTGAACCACAGACAGCATAGTAGGTAATACAAGCCATCAGGCCGCCAAAAGTAGGTTTATAAGTCTCATCGCTTTAATAAAACTGTCAACTGCTCGGGGTTTCGGTTGGATAAAAGCTGACAGTTAGTAGTAGAAATCAATATATAATCTCATAGTATACCTATATATCCAATACATACATGTTAATACTAAATCAGTTATTTGCAACATTACTTATTACTTGAGCTGAGCTGAGCTTTTAATCAAGACAGACTTATTTGCTTTGTGTCTAGTAATGTCTTTTTAGTACATAGCTAAAGAAGATGCTAACTTATCATAAAAACAGAGATTAAGCTGATGACGTTGCTTTGCTTTAATATGTTAATATAGCTTAATATCACAAAATCCAAATTTTTAACGAACCATGTGATCGTAGATCATTAATCAACATATTAATGATCTAAGCATGTGTACAGGATACAGAATGTTACAGAAAGGTGTGATCAAATTTTAGGGTCGTATAGTAGACCCCATGAATAATGTAAATCGTTAGCATTTTTTTGAAATTTAATTTTAATTACAGAAATCTTATTTTGAAACTGAAAAATTAAACTTGAAAATAGATCGATAAAGCTAATATTTCGTTTGAGAGGGCTAATATTAATTAAACTATAGGTATTTAATACCAAGGATGTTGATGGAGTGTTAAGATTTTTCTGAAAATGCCTGCATAAAAAAAATAAAAAATCAAAATTACCATGAAAATTCACAATTTGCTGTTTAGAAATGTTTGTTGAAGCATTTGTTTGAAGAAGCATTTTCTGCAGATTTTTTTTTTCTTTTCAATATCCAATTTTTTTACGTGTGAACTGTTTGTTGGCTACACATAACACTCTTAACATTTGACCATACTTTTCTATAAAACATACTTTTATACATATAATTGTTTATACGGAAATTAACGCGGTCAATAGGTATTTACATACCTATTGATCGCGATACATACATATAGGATTGACGATTATATGTATATCAAGGAACGGGAAAGTTTAGAAGTTCATGTATTAAATCGAAAGATGTTTGGTAGCATCTTTAGTGAACGCAAAATTGTTCTATCAGATATTGGAACTCACCATAGAGAGGCTAACGCTGCCGCGCTGGATGATAATCTAAATTTAAATATTAATTTTTGAGTTCGTAATTTCAGAAAAATATTGGTCATTAATGGTCAACGCTCGCAACAGAAATGACAATAATAAATTGATGTATACACAGCCCGAGGACTGCTATTATGCAAAGAAGTATAAAATATATACGAGTACGTAGGTGAGTTCAATAAATTGCCGCTGTAAGCTTTAAAACGTTGTACTTACTCATTATTACTAACTAGTAAAGTATAGTACACCGTTCCAGTTTCGAAACAGTCGAGATAACGGTAGATAATAATGTTTGTTTTCAATTTATTTTTTCTTTTTAATTGCAACTGATAATATCCGCATTGCTATCACTGTTGAGAAGGCAAGGATTGTCTCTGACACCGCGGCTTGTCATGCAAACTACGAAACGCCAAGTTTCAACGAACCTATAACTTTAAGCTATGTAAATTGGGTAGGAGAGGACTTTGGTGTGCGACGCAACACCTTTACATTCCTGCTGCACGAAATGGCACAAATGTTGTAGTCTTATTTAGTGATTTCAAATTTACGCCGTGGACCGGCACACAATGATCACGTGCGCTCGTAATTGTAACTACGAAATTATTACGTGGTGTTGATATTTCCTGACACAAAATGTAAGCAATAAGCATTGCCATTCAACGTGGCAACGCTACCAGTCATCTGGGCACATTAGTCTATGATGATTGGTTTTCCGGAGAAATACATTCATACTCTCACGCTTGTATCCCCGAAGGGGTAGGTAGAAGTGTATTAGACACCCACATTTTGCAAGCCTATTGCCGTCAACCAGGCACTTTGGGAATTAAAGGAAGGAAAATTGGGAGTAAATTGAAAAACAAACTTTTTCTTCCCTTCTCACCTAGAGATCTTGCTTATACGGCTTATACGGATGGATTTGGAGGAGTAAGGAATAGCACAAGCAGGTGAGATTTGTTTCATGTGTATTCGCAATTGACCCTATTACGACAATTGTAGGAGCACAACATTAAAAAATAATAGTAAGAATATTTAATACTAGTTGCGCCCCGCGGTTCCACCCACGTAAGTCCCTCGTTAAGTTTTCTTAAATTTTCTCATTTTCCACTTCCTTAATTTTTTCTTTCATAAGAACCTCCTCCTGACAATAAAAAAACACAAAAAAAAAAGAATTAGCGAAATCATATATAGAAAAATCATAGTATATCTATTCATAAATGTGACTTTTTTCTGTTGTATTATTATAACAGGTTTGAATAACTTATCTTGTAGTTAGATTTTAAAGTTATTAAGACTTGCGATATTAATACAGCGTATTATCATTAATGTTATGTTATATAATCGAAGGAAACGAATTCGAATCGTAAAGTAATACAGCGTGTAATGTATTAATTAAATTATACTAATAGATACAGTCATACATGGCTTGGAGATGATATTTTTCTTCTAGTCAAGAATAATTATGGAAACTTATGGAGGGTACAAACAAGCGGCGGTAGCGTAATAGCTAAGGCGTCGGACTTGCGATTAAGTGGTTGCGCACTACCCAGTGCACTACCGAGGTAAATCCACTCTTAACACAAGCATTTTAGCTTAGCTGGAGGGCTTAACAAGTAGTATACTAGTAATGTGTTTACTAGTAAACCCACAGTGCCAATATCCATTTCCAAAAAAAAAATCTTGTTTGACGATGAGGTGATTTTTAATTATTTATCTAGGTCTATCTATTTTAAACGTAAAAGACCAATCCAAATGAAAGAGCAATGGCAACGTGTACATTTTTTTTTTAAACACAGCTCCCGCATTAGGAATCCTGTGTCGCGGGGGACTTTACAAACCTACAAACAACGGACACAAAGAAAACCCAGGCTCGGGTGGGAATCGAACCCACGACCTATGGCGTAGCAGTCAGGGTCACTAACCACTAGGCCAAGAGGCCAGTCAAATTCAAATTCATAATGAAATTTATATGTATACTGTGAATACTTGATAAATTTCCTTTACTTTTCATGGTCATCATCGTCTTCCTGGCCTTTTTCCAATTTTCATTAGGATCTGCGCAATGTGTAACACTGCAAAGGGTCTTGGCTGGTTTATTTTATGGCTGGCCGCCTACCTGAAGTTAACCCTAATTTGAATGTAGTCGTTTTAAAACGGGATCGAGCAGGGAACTTAACTGAGACTGCAGCTCGCAGAGGCGTACCAGAATATCCTGTATTTCCTGTGACTGGAGAGGCTACTGGGACAGGAATACCAGCTGGCCTTTTGCTCAGACGGTCATCTATAGGAAATTCATATGAATTTTAACTATTATTAATTGTAATTAGCCTGGTAATTTTATTGTTATATTAGAAACTTATTCGTTTTAATACTCAAAATTACTTAATTCAGACCAGCCTAACGGTCGCTTCAAACTTTCGAGAGATAGAGATAATGGAGATACGGATAATAAAAATGGAAGCATGGAATCGAAGTGCATTCGTCTATAGCAGGGTTACTCAAAGCAGGGTGCTAGGGGTACGTGAAATAGTTTACGTAGTGGTAGCTGCTTAGTCTTCGCGACGCACTCCTAAAGAATTTTCCAAGACTCTCCAAGGTGATTTTAAAAAGAATTAAGAAGATTTTTGTCAGCAAAACAACAAAAATATCCGGTGCTTCAACGGAGAGCGGTGTTATTTCTTATACTCTCCGTGACGACTTACTCATATGAGACTTGAGAGTAGGTTTTACATCTAATCACGATAAAAACAAATACAGGAATCGACTGAACGCCGAGTCTAAATTCAGATTGAAATTGACCAAAATTGCTCAACAGCCTACCCATCACTTTCAATAATTAATTCATAACAAATTGTCTCTGTATTTTCTTTTTAAATAAAGTACCTACTTTCTATCCATATTTATTCTACGTTCTATCTAAAGCCAGTTTTACTTTTAAAAGGGGAACCCTACAGCCAATACACGGTTATATGTTTTTTAAGTGAATCCAATGCGACGTCATTTGAACGAAAACGGTCTAGAGAAAATAAAATACAAATGGCTGCCAGCTCTGTCAGCCGCAATCTATAGCCCCAGCTGTAAACAGGTATCCTATCCTAATGTTGATTTTTCAAGTATCCTAATAGTATTAAAAACGTGAAAGTTTGTGAGGATGTCGTGAAAGTTTGTGAGGATGAATGAATGTATGGATGTTTGTTACTCTTTCACGTAAAAACTACTAAACCGATTGCGATTAAACTTGGTATGTAGATAGCTGGAGATCTGGATTAACACATAGCCTACTTTTTGTCCCGATATTCCCACGGCATCGGGACTTACGCGTGTGAAATAGCGAGGCGCAGCTAGTATAATATATATCAATTATTTAATAATTGATAAAATATTTTTTTCTCTACACCATAACACATGGCTGCATGCAAAATAATTGCCGCAAGTAGAGGTTATCATCATTTGCATTCACTTCTGTGGGCCTGTGTATGTAAGTAAGTTTAGTATAAGACTGAAATATGCAACATTAATAACATCTTCAATTGAAATTCAATTGCTGTTCATTTGAACCTCTTACCACGTGATCATTGACTATCAAATAACTGTTTAGGAGAATCTTAACATATGCAATTAGTCGAGTTGGAGGTGTTTACGGGTTACAGACGATACCTATTTTGTTACATAATGATCTAGATAATGATATTTAAGATTTCTGTTATATAATCCCCTTCTCCCTTTACCTACGGAAGTAGGAATATATTAACATTTATTGTATTACTATACTCACGTGTCCTTTTATCTATTATGTTCCCTTCTTTTGCACGTTTATTAAAAGCTCAAGTTCTATTCTAACGTGATATGAATATAAATGAGTTAGTAAGAATTATAGAACCGTTGCGGGAAAATGACCCTTTGTTAACTTCAGTTTATTACGATCATAATATTACAATAATAAATACGCGGCCGGTTATTAGTTACCTCGTTATACATTTTTTGACTTGACTTGTTTAGTAAATAGATTTTTTTAGCACTGGCCTGACTGGTTTTATTGCCGTGTATTTTATGTAATAGACAGTATCAAACTGATATCATGAGTAATTAATTATTAAATGCTAACAGTTGGTTCTAAGATTGGCACTTTTTTCTGAGGTATTTAGAAAAACAGCATTTTCAAGCAAATTACAAGCTATTTTTAACTAAAAGATACTTTAATCTATGAATAATTTATATGTTCGTGTTTATATGAGCCAAAGAGTGTTTTAATATGTGTATTACTTTTTAATCGATTAGTTTTGCGCTGGCAACTGACTCGATCACGAACTTCATAAATTTTGGACCTTGTGCACGTGAAAACTATGGTTTGCTATTGGGTTTAAGTTCTTATTTTTATACTGTGTGTTTTTGATAACGTTTAAACATTGGAAGGTTGGGTTTTATTTTAAATCGAAAATACTTAACTTTTTGTATTTATCTTCATAAATGAAGGTGAAAAACATTTTTAAAATACGACGATAATAGGTGCCAAATATTATAGTTAGTTCATAACTGTCAATGTATCTATACCACGGAATAGATCATAGATCTATAGTATTTTTAAGGCGGTTTTGAGATAACGCACGCTTTTTACTAGCACAAAGTATAATAATAATAATAATATTTGTGTGTGTGTGTGTGTGTGTGTGTGTGTGTGTGTGTGTGTGTGTGTGTGTGCGCGCGTGCGTACGTACTTGTGTGTGTATGTGTGTGTTCGTGCTATTTCTTTACATTTATATTTTTCTTTTTAGTTGATTAATGCTTCTGTTTCTGTGTATTGTAATTGTAGAAGCCACTGTTTGGTTTGAGTTTTAGCTTGACTGTAGTTTAGTATGGAGATGTTTAATATATTGTTCACTCTGTTATAAATCCGTGTGCTTATAATATAGTATTGTCTCCTTGCTAAAGCTATTTTATGGGATTCAGTGAAGCCATAATCTGGCATTCTTACGGCCCGAACCTGTAGGCGTACAGGAGATATTTGTGTGCCTTCTCATTACCACTTGTAAAATAAATAATTGTCTAACTGTTAGGACACCGCATTCCCGATACAAGGCAGCTGTGTTATACCACCGAGGTTTATTTGACAGAAATTTTAAAACTGCCCTTTGTGCACGCTCAAGTCTAATCATACAGGTTGTACCTGAACCTCCCCAAGCCAGAATAGCATACGATATAATTGATTGTGCCAGGGCGTAGTACCCATTTACCATTTTGAGTGTCTCGGGATCAGCAGAGTTTCTCAATTTTCGAAATATTGCCATCAGTTTCCTAACACGATTTATGGTGTTGTTAATATGTGATCGCCAACGTAGTGCACTATCTATAGTGACTCCGAGATATTTAATTTCTAAGGTGCGCTCAATGCCACCACAGCAACATGTTTTAGATTCAGGATGACATGAATGAGCTTTAAGGTGAATTGTGTCAAGAAGTTTGTTTTGCCGCTGAGAAAAACATATGTACTTGGTTTTCGCAACATTGAGTGTTAGTAAATTGGAATGCAAAAAGTTCATGACTTCTCTTAGAGCGTCCTCAGCGTACAGACGTGTCTGATCCCAGCTCTTCCCGTTTATCAACAGTGCTGTATCATCTGCATAAGCAACTATTTTGCAATTAGGGATAGCTTTGGTACACAGATCGTTGATATAAATAAGGAAGAGCGTAGGTCCTAGTACACTACCTTGTGGAACACCAAAACTAGGGCTGGCAGAGTCGCTCATATTTGTATGGGTGCCTATTTTCACATGTTGGGTGCGACGAGACAGATAACTTTTAAAGATATCCAGCACACTTCCTCTGATTCCCATAAATTCCATTTTACAGAGTAACCTGGGGATGGAGACGGTATCAAATGCTTTAGAAAGGTCCAAAAATATACCAATAACCTTAGAACTCCTGTCAAGCTGCCTTACTATAGTTTCTGTGAGTTCAACTATAGCATCTTCAGTTGACTTACCGTGTCTAAAGCCAAACTGTGTTTTTGCGATAAGATCGAAAGTATCCTATTTGACTTTTAAAATAATTTTCATATACTCTTTTCCAATACTCTTAGATGTAAAAATTCTAATTCCGATGTATTTGGTTTATAATTCCGATGTTTTTGGTTCCTAATTCTGAGTGCACAAAAAACAAAGGAAAGGGAGCAAGGATAATTATACATGGTGTTCAAAAATCAACTCTGTTTATTGACTATTTTTTTAAAGCACTCTTCATTGTATCTCCAAAATACTTTTATTAACTATATATTATTATTATCCAACTATACTTAAAATAATGTTACTTACCAAAGAAATAGCATATTGTGGTAGATTTTTATAAGACAGTGACTTTGCGCAGGTAAACGTAACTTGAAACGATAAAAATATTTACATTTCTTTACGTTGGTGTCTTTTAAAACAACTGAATTTTAGTCTATTATAGTCGGCCGAGATGTTTAACTAATAATTTAGGATTTTAAGACGATTTTGTGGGTCAGGGTGTAAAAAAATACATTGCCATACTTTTTACCTTTTATTATGAAATTTAAACAAATCAAACGCAAACATATTATATATATTGTTATTCTTTCACGCAAAAACTACTAAACCGATTGCGATGAAACTTGGTATGTAGATAGCTGGAGACCTGGATTATCACGTAGGCTACTCTTTATCCCGATATTCCCACGGGACCGGGACTTACGCGGGTGAAATAGCGGGGCGCAGCTAGTAATTATTTAATAATTGAGAAAATATTTTTTTCTCTACACCACATGGCTGTATGCAAAATAATTCCGCAAGTAGAGGTTATCATCATTTGAATTCACTTCTGTGAGCCTGTGTATGTAAGTATGTTTAGTAAAAGACTGAAATATGCGCCATTGATACATCTTCAATTGAAATTTCAATTGCCATTAATTTGAAACCTACCACGTGATCATTGACTATCAAATAACTGTTTGGGAGTATCTTAACATATGCAATTAGTCGAGTTGGAGATATTTACGGGTTAAAGACGATACCTATTTTATTACATAATGATAGAGATAATGATGTTTAATAACGGAAGTAGGAATATTAACATTTATTGTATTACTATACTTACGTGTCCTTTTATCTATTATGTGTCCTTCTTTGCACGTTTATTAAAAGCTTAAGTTATATTCTAACGTGATATGAATAAACATACAAGAATTGCTCGTTTAAAGTAATAAGATTAGTATAATATTAATAATGATATGTACCTAATTAAAATGAATAAACGCCTTGTTTATAAACCTAAATAATTGTGAGTTGCCAATGAAAAGAATGTTAATTTAATAGACAAAATAACTGTATTATAATTAAATATACATATATGATCCAACACACCTCAACTTAAAACATTAAACAAAACTCAAATTAAGTAAAGTCAGAAAGTGGTGCTATCTACTAGTGACATCCATCAAACTGACGTACGTTCGGACGAAATTTTGAATAAAGGTTTTCGCTATTGAGCACTATAGGCGTTATAAATTTTCACCTAAATTACAATATTATGTTTTTGTTTATTTTACCATAAGGTAATGTTCTTACTACACACGTACGTCAATACTATTAATTAACAGAAAGTAGTATATACAGATTCCGGTTTCCCTGGACATTTCGTGTCGATAATTTTGTCACTACGTATTTAGTTCACAAACTTATTAAAGTAAAGATGACACTTCCACAGACAAATGACTACAGTTTTCACTTTTTTTACACTTCTCATAACTTTTATAATTATCTTTTTAAAGATTATGAGCTGACATAACTCAATGTTTAGATTAGCGCCCTCTAGTGGATCTATATATGTATCTTAGCGTGACGGTTACGCGAGTTCAGTGCTTTTTACACGCTTTATATTAGCTTCACTTGTATGTTTGTAACCAACTCCTTTGGGCGCGATTTTGACCCACTTTAAACCCCCAGATTTCATTCAAATTTTGCACACGTGTGACAATGCAATAATTCGATTATTTTTTTTAGTTGAATTTTCTATAAAAGCGTGTTTTTTAGTTTTTTAAACTATAATTATTCCAAATAGCAGAAGTGCACAAGCGTGCTTAAAGAGGTTTTCACTTCAATAATATAAGTAGGTACCTACTTATATTTACTTCCTTCAAAAGTAATAACTTCTTACAGGACTGAATGCACATATCTTTTTATATAAATAAAACTGCATATCAGAGTTTTAAGAAAACAAAATATTTGTTTCTGAACTTTTGTTCAATAACCATTTTTCATTATTAACTGTATCCTTTCCTCTCAGCTACGTGTTAAATTTAATTTAAAATTATCGGTAAGTTATAATTTTTATGGCATATAACTATTACTTTATGATATTAGTGATTTATTTTGAGCAAAACACAATTAATAATTTCAAATTACGAGCATTAATCTAGAAGTCAAATTAAACTTATACTAGTTAACTTTGTACAATGAGTGACCTATAATAAATATGTTATAATTACTATGAAAAAACCAGGCCGCGAAAAAACTAAATAAAATAACAAGGTGACATATTTAATATGACACTACATCAAATTACAAGCCAGAAACAGCAAGAAGTAATAAACAAAGTAAGGACAGGTGTATTAAGTCAACGAAAGCATACGAAATTTGTCTTTGATCTTGCATATGCAATAAAACTTTTATTTTCATAAAGCCTCACAAATTGATTTTTCCCTAAACATGTTGGTTATGTTTATTTTATACTTACTAAATTTAAAGAAAAGCTTAGTCAGGTCAAGAAGGTTTTTAATGAGTAAGAATTATTCATCTAAGAATGTGAATCTCGGTTTGAAATGTTAGTTTTCTTTTAAATAAGCGTTTAATATTGTCTGATATTAAGTTTATTATCAAACAACGCAATAAAATGGATTTTTAATGTGTTAAAAAATTATGGTCCAATGTTACCTATTTCTGTTTAGGATTTCTCAGGATTCATACATTTTCAATATATTTTTTATTTACAACGTCTAAAGATCACTGAAATCATAATCAGTGTGTATTTTCCATACGCACTAATCAAACCATAGCCAAATGTCTAATAAGTGGTATAATATTACCCAAAATGTCTGTTACCTATTTTAGCACATAATATAATTAACTTCTAAAGTTTAAACCGGGAATTACTTTAAAGCTACCAGACTTGTTTTTATGAAACTCACCTGCAGACAATTAAGTTACTAATCTTTTAGTGATTATATAGTTACTGGTTTTGTTCGAAATGTGTCTTATTCCGTTTTCAATAAAACTGAATGTCAGTGCTAAAATTTTCATTGTTAATATGTAAAAGTTTATTTATGATAACCCATTTCTGGAATGATGGCGATGACTACCAAATCATGGTAAACATTTTCCTGGAACCTTAAAACATGCCACCAATGCAAACCACAGAAGACCATCTTCTGTAGGCTGGAACAATAGGACCATCCTACAGAACCAGTTCAATCAAAGCCCTTTTTTGCTATAATTTACATAGGTACCTTTGAATTGCCTGACGTTTCATATACCTTATACCTATTATCACGTTAATTCCTATAAGTATACATAATTATCCATAGAGTTTGTTTGTTTGGTTGAACGCGCTAATCTCAGGAACTACTGGTTCGAATTGAAAAATTATTTTAGTGTTGAATAGCCCATTTAATGACGAAGGCTAGGCTATATAACATCACGCTACAACTAATAGGAGCAGAGCATCAATGAAAAATGTTGCCGAAACGGCGAAAATTTACGAACGCGGACGAAGTTGCGCTGGTCAGCTAATAAACCTAAAATACTAGCAGACCCGCGCATTTTTGTCCGCGTTTGTAAATAAAAAAAAATCTCTTCAGCTTTATAATGTTAGTATAGATTATGGAACGCGAAAGTTTAAAACTTAGTCACATCTAGGTATATCTTTTCGGTTCGAGTCCGACATACCACCTTAGCGTTAGCCACGGTGAGGTGATGACCCGTATCTAGGGGTTTCCACACGTCAAAAAAAAGGAATATCTTTAATTTACATCGACAACTCACTTGAACAGTAAGGTAAAGTACCTTTGGAGCACATTTCTATAGGTACTCGATATTACTATGACCCTTCGTCAAAAACAATAGAATGTAACTACTCGTCCGACACTGTCACAAGTAGCAAGGAACAAGGTAGGTACTTACTCTATTTAAATATACGTACCTATGTAGATAAAATCTATTCAGATATTTTCAGAGTACCAACATTTATATGAAACTTGCTTAATGACCATTTTATTGAAGTGATATTGAAATCTGCTATCGCGCAGTAAATAATTTATTACCTTAACAATCACTTTTTAACTAGGTAATATAATTATTTAAATTGTTGAAGAAGAGCATTATCAACTTTGCAATACATTCTTATGTAGGTACCTACCTATAAAACACTTTGTAAGCATTTTAAAATTATAATAAGGTGTATAATTTATACCTTACCTTATAATTAAGAACAATCCAATGAACACTTTCATTTTAAACACAAATAACTTGCTGTTTCATTTATCAAAAAACTATAAATGAATTGAATAAAATGTTTCGAGTTTACGTATAGGAACTTTGAGAGCTGCGCAGGCATGCGCGCTTCGGTCGAGCACGAGAACCGGACTGAGAAGTTTGAACAACAACTACCAACCAATTAGAATCCAATTCATCTGTTGTTCTGATGCAGGTCTGATGGCAGAATGTCATGATTAATTATAATTCATCAGATTTGTTAAATCAGCTTCAAATTAATCCCCGATGAAAAAGAAGGTTGTTGTGGGTTTGACACCTATCTACGCCTACCTATCATATAAAACGTTCGTAACATCCTTGCTGGTAGAACGATGGGTAAAAGCTATTTATGATAATGAGCATATTTATAGAATAGGTACCTTTATGTAAAATAGGCAGATACTGGTTTGTTCAATTTATTGTTATTTGATTTGTTCTATGATTCTATACCTAAAAAGATAAATTCTAAATACTTACCGCATTATTTTGTTTTTTAACTCTGCGTTTATCGACTCTTTTTCTCTTCTTAGGAGTCAACAGAATTATCAAAGGGAAGGGTCTATAGTCCTTATTTTCTCCTCGAGTTATTAAAATCAAGCGTCTAAATCAACACAATCAGAATACAAGGCCTTTCATCTCACCCATTTAGATACTTGATGTCGCTCATCAAAACTGATCCGTTCCGTTGATGATTTGATATAGATTCATAAAATTTTACACTGAATATGGCATCATTCATGTCAACCAATGCATGGGAGAGTATTTTCTTACTGCATAATTATTTAATTCTTTTAACTAGTGCCTATGAATTATAGTATCCATCAAACTTAGAAAATAAAAAGTGCAATTTGAATGCAAGTTGTAACACTTTCCTACTACGATCAATATTTACTAGCAGATTTCTACTTTATTATCCAGCACCACGATATTACGGAAGACCACAATGAAACGTTGATTAGGTCACCAGACATCGCACGAAGGACAGCAATGATGTCACGTGTGTTTAGAGCACCGGTAACCGCTTACCATGAAGCCGGCCGTGTGCACATAATAAATGTAATTCATACGGATCTACCAGAGCGCGAGTCTAATTGCGAAACTATTTAAATTACCACCTTATTAAGATAACATGATACCTAAAATTTCACAATTAACATAATGCATGACCCGATTTTATGAGATAATTTTTTCGACACGTGGAAACCTCGAGGCTACCTATATAATGGTAAGTAAACAAGCGCGGAAATATTCAAATTAGGATGTACCTAAATTGAATATTTCCGCTTTAACAAAATGAGCCTCTCGGTTCCAAAGACAATATGCCAAATATCACATTCACAGGTTTTTGTTAAATACGTTTTAAATGTCCTAAAGTCTGTCCTTCCCTAAGCTGCACTTTCGAACATGCACTACACATATTTTCTTACTGGTCTTACTGGTATTCATACTTAGTCCTACTTTCATACTCTCTTCGTTTAAATTATTTATCATGTACTCTAGATTTTCCTCGAGTAGGTAGTATTAGGTTGACGGCGAATCTCAGGTGATGCAGTCTTAAGTTCTTGACCCATTTATACTGATGCCGTAATTGTCCCAGTTTAAGTTACAGAATATATTTTCCAATGAAAACTATTTTGTTGAGAGAGGGTCTCCCTGCCGCACTCCTCTTTATGTGCTAAATTCTTGTCCTAGTGTTTTCAACTGGATTCGGGCCTTTCTGTTTGAATAAATATTTTTTATGATTATGGTATAGGTGCCTGGTATTCGTTGTTTGTCTGGACTTTCCCACATATATTCGTGGTTTAAACTGTTAAAGGCCCTTAGCATAATCTATAAAAGCTTAACAGGTAGAAATTTGTGGCTAGGTCTTTAATGTTCTGTCGTATCGTAGTAGTCTTCGCCTTTTTATTCAGTCTAGGTATCTATTCTTTACCCCTTTCTAGTAATTCTTTTGTGTGCTGTGTTGCTCAAATGTTTTCAAGCTTTTGACTTTGCGATCTCTTCTTATGCTTTCTGTTATTTTTTTACATCTAGGTATATTCAATAAGCTTTTTATTTTCTTTTTTGTTAGGCTAGTTATAAGCTCTTTTCTTTCTGATAAGTTGTAGTGTATGCCCACTTAGTTGGTATTTGTCAGTTTTTGAGTGTTCCTGCTTAGATTGTGGATGATGTGCAATTCTTTTTCCAAGATATAATTTTGTGTTCTAGATCATGGTTTATTATCAGTTTATTAATTTCGTTAAAAGGCTTACACTTTTCCTGGCTTGATTGTCTTGGCTGTTTAGTTTTTCTGTTATTAATTTTATCCAAAGTTTTTTGTTTGAAATTTTTCTGGGGGAGCAGCGCACCATGCAATGATCCGTATTAAAGTTGAGATTGCTTATAATCTTAGTATTGGTGATAGCTTTAGGGCCGTTGCTTGTTAAATATTATTTAAACAATTTAAATTTTAAAAGAGCCATCTGAGGAAATCCACGTCCATTTATTCTTTTCGTTCATTTTAAAGTTTGAGTTTAGCACTGATAAGTTATGCTCCGCTAAGAATTCAGCAACTTCTGACCATTACGACTTTACGATCCAAGTGTGCTCGTTCTTGTTTTGGCTTGCTCTAATTTGGTGCATTTCAGTCACCCATTAAGACTATATGTTTGTCGGTGTTGGTATTTATAGCTAGTGTCTCTCCTATTTTTCTTTTTCTATCATGTTTCCACCAAACGCTTGGCAATGTGAGAACAAGTGCATAAAATGTACTGGATGATCATTAGGAAGTCCCAACGATCACTGGATAATAAATTGTTACTCTACAAGTGCATTGGTTTTCACTTATGGCCTGCAACTATGAGTACATCAGCCAATTCAAACATCGAGATCCTACAAAGATTTCAATTAAAAATACTATGTATGACAGCTGACAGACAGTGGTATATAACCAATGAAAAAGCTGACCTGAATATAAAAACAGTCAAACAAGAAATTAAAGAGCGTAAGGAAACATGTAAAACTTGAATATCCTGGTGCTCTAAAATACAGGTTTCGGCTTACTTTAGACACCAGACCTCCCACAGCATAAAACCCTGTTTTTTCAAGTATTTATAATATAAATATGTCAACTCATTAAGAACACATTTTTTTCTACTAAAGCCTCGTTTAAGAGTCCGAAGTTGATTGTGTGGGTTCAACATACAAGCAACAATACAAACATAACAAGGCTAGTAACAGTAAATTCTATAAATTAATCAAATATCAGATCAGCGCTACTACTCCACATAGGTATACACAAAAGTGACTAGTATTAATATAACAGGTAAAAGCTTTCGCCCACGTCGTCGCCTGGTTGCTGGAATGTGGATCTCGGTTTCCTTGCGCCTAAATCACACAATCTTGAGTATCTAACTTTACCAGCCGTTTCAGCCTGAAGGAAAAACAAATATATTAATACTAACCCAATTTATGAGTCTATTTCTTTGTCCAATTTTATCAGAATTTCGTGGTATTGCATTTCTTGTAAAGCTTGTCGATAATTAATAGATAAATTTTAATTCCTTGTCACCTATTCAAATACAAGGCAAATGATTTCTTAATAGATACATAGGAGTACCAAGATTTAGTATCCGCTGTTCTAAGGCATCGAGCAAAGTCCGCAAAATAGAGCCGGTTAATTATAAATTATCGACTTAAAGCGATAATAGGAACAGGCAATCGCTTGTCATCAAGCAGGCCATGTGGTTTTAAAAATAAGAAAAGATATGCTTCGAATTGAAAACCACCTGTTTTTTTTTTTCAAATTACACGCCAGCGCTGAGTGCCAATGAGCCCTTCAGTGAAGCAAATCAACCTTTTAACGTAGAAGAAGGAAACGCAAAATAAGTACGAACGACATAAGTTTATTACACGTGTACAATTAAATATTAGAGGTAGATAGTCAAAGAATTGTTCTTAACAAACTCCTGAACGAAAGATCCCTCGAGAAGCCCAAAGCGAACGCTCAGTGGCTTGTCATGCGTCCACCTCGCTACCAGGTTCTGTACAGGAGCCGGCTTGTCGAGTGGCACCATGTGGCCGGCTCCTCGGAATACCACTTCTGTAAAGTGACCCCCGCTCTTGTGATACCTGAAAAAATTAAGAAATATATTTCAAGAAATGATTTTATTAATACCAGTTCATTGGCGAGTCTTGCTCCCAAGCCGCAGCAATCTTACGGAAACTTATCAGTTGAGTCTTGTGCGCTTATGTTTTGTTGTGTTATAATGATAATTACAGCTGCACTTCAAAATACATCCTTGTATATTGTGTTAACTTAAGTTACTTTTAACGAATTCTTTGTTATAGATTTATTATTTAATGAATGTTATTGTTCAGTCTGTGTCCTTGTATGTTTTTTCAAAACAAATAAGTAGCATACAGTTTCCTTTACAAAGGTAACATTATAAGTAATAAATAATTCACTGATTTTACAAGTAGATATAGGCGTTAAGTGAATCATCAACCGATGATTACCTTCATAATTATGTTTTATATATGTATATTTCCTTCACGAGTAAATACATTATTATGTGCCTGCTTATAATGTTGTTAATCCCTATCTGTATGCTTACGTAAGGTACTTTATTTGGGGTATTTTGTATTCGAAGCATAATTCACTGTGATATTTGGAGAAGTTGTAATGTATACATAGGTATGTATATTTTTTTGACTCATTGAAAGGCATATTACAAAATAATGCAAAAGAATGTGTTTAATGCAACTTAAAAGGTTATCATTCACAGGTTATCATTAACCATAGATAAATAATAAGCACTCCACGAAAATGAATGAATGATACTGAAATCCACTAACAAAAATGGAAGAAGTGCGTATATTACTGATCATCAGCACGACATCAGCATGACATAGATAGCATAGTTTCTAGCAGGCTGTGTTTAAGGTTCTCAGATTATTTCTTTCATGGATGGCTCAATGGTTTAAGTGCTCACCTCATTATTACGCCGCGCCAAGTGTTGTGGGTTCAAATCCCACACGGGACAAAAATTTGTGTTATCTAAAAAGACTTCAAATGAGGAGTAGTTACTATGTTTGTTGCGTCAATTGCGTGTCTATGGACGTTCACTGATTTCTCAGCAACGGCTAATGAAGCTATGCGCATATGTGACGATCGAACAATTTTTACAGTCGAAGGACATTTATGATGCTTTCTAAAACTAAGATGGTTTTGAAGGTACCAGATAAATAAATTACCGCGGAAACTATGCTACCAGTTATAGCAAGATGTTGAAAAACGGGCGATAAACCTTCATAAATATATAGGTATATAGACACGTGTTTGTTATTTCTATAAATACTTAATTCGTAGAAAACGAGACCACGGTAATATTATCTATCCAGTATCGTGACTCGGCGCTGTCCTTAAAATAATTACCTACAGCCGCGCGGTACGTAAACACGCGAAAGGGTTGCCCGCCTACAGTATTTTAATTTCATCTACCTACTTGGGTTTCTTCCTAGTTGTGTGATTGTAAATTTTATAATATATTATTTATTTAAAAAAATGAAATTTGTTGTGAATGAAATAGGAAGTGTTCAATAAAAATACATGTTGTGTTTTTTGATTAGTAGATTTAATAAAAAACACCCTTATTTTAAGACCGAAAAATATTTGCGACTCGCTTTATTGTTAAATTTAATAGTTTAAAAAATCCATTGCCATATTGAGTAACTACTTGTACTTATTTCAATCAAATACACAAATCGCAAGTTACTGCTTACAAAAGCATCACACCGTTCGTTCATCACTGCAGCACATTCGCGACTAGTTGTGTACCGAGTGTATCCCGAACTGGAGACGCGTAGATATGATTGGCTTTCTTACCGTTTGTATGGAGATAGAATACTGGATAGATAATATTACCGTGACGAGACGTTATTTTTATGTCTGATAATTTCATACATTTAAAGTTATTCGTGCATGATAAAATCATTATCTATTGTGAATGTCAAATTATCTCATTGAAACATGTTTTACATAACCTACGTTAGTTTAATACTTTTGATACCCACATATGAAATAAGAAGGTGCATTCAATAAAATAATTTGCCTTTGGTCGATCTTACATCACGATCTTATGCCCCGGGAAAACAAAATACTGTACGTAAATAGATTATTAATAATCCCAAATTAAAAATAAATACATTTAAATTATCGGATTTTTGTTTACAAAACTTCATATAATACTACACACACATAAGAATACACCCTCATTAACACACACATAAATACACCATCACTTATTGGCCCTCATACCCACTTTCATATACACACATTACACCCCAACACACACACATACACATATGATGAAAGACTAATTTTTTAATATTTACTTAGAAAGCATTAAGCTACTACTTGCCCACTGCACTAAATAGATATGTATATATATATGTATTGTATTCCAGTTTAGTAATAGGTACTGTATACCTATCAGAGTTTCGGGATTGGAGGCGCTGTGTGCTGAAATGCAGGCTTTAAACCTAGTTCAGCTGCAGATGTATATTGTACAAGACACAATATTATACTTTTGTTAAACACAATGAATTTATATTGTAACTGTGTACAGTAAATTGTAAGATTTTTTGGGCTAATAAATATTATTATTATTATTATTATTTTCTTTATTCACTTAAATATACATATAAATTACATTTTTAAATACATTCAGATTATAAAAAAACATATTTAAAAATATAAAAAATAGTGTCCCACCGGTATCGGGTACAGGGACCAAGCTACCGGTGGTTAGGGTTCCAGAGACAGAAACCTCTATCCTCTCACCACTCTCCTATCCTCCTATCCTCTAACCTCTCACCACTATGCGTGGCATATCGAGGAGGACTGCCTTCTGCATCAGGCTCTTAATCCAACTGCCTAACGTGAGCCTCTGAAGGTGTTGGTCGAGGCTCTTAGCAATTAACCCATGGGCCGCAATGACTATCGGCACAGCGATTGCTGAATCCACATCCCGCAGGTCGACAATCTCGTGGGATAAGTCCAAATATTTTATTTCTTTCTGTTTTTCAGCTTTCAAGAGATTGTCGTCATGGGGAATGGTGATGTCAACAATCATTGCTCGGCGCTCTAATCTCTTATTATTATTAGACTGCTTAAGTCTTTCTACTATCTGCCACGACAAGAGAGATGTTGGCAGTTTAACGCGCCTACATATTTGAGTATCGTTCTGTGTCATTGCGGTACGGCTAACCAATTTTTAAAGCACTTTTATATGCAAATTCTATTTAACTGTTTCGATGATCTCAGAGTTATTACACTATGGGTAAGGTCTACCTTGGGTTTATTTATGAATCGGGTTTTTTAATGTATGCACACATTAGCTTGTATCTATTAATATTTTCATAACGATTTTAAATTACCTTTTGATTGATCTCAAACTCAGCTCAGAAATGGATAAAAATATAATATTGCAGCTTAAAAAGTTGAGTCACCCTACGAAGGTATTAAAATAAGTAGAATACATGTAAAGCCCTTCATGAAGCTACAGTTAATAGGGATATGAACATGGGCACTATGGTAACACTATAGTCTAGGAGCCACGAACAATACCCGAGCTATATGGAAAATGATAAATTGCCTAATAGTATACTAGAAGACGGATCCTAGAGTGGAGACCGCGAATCGGTAAGCAGAAAGTAGGATAGACCGACCAGGTGGACCGACGACCTGAAGAAGGTAGCAGGGCTGGACTGGATGCAGAAGGCGCTACGACCGTGTGTTGTGACGCGCATTAGGAGAGGCTTATTGTCCAGCAGTGAACTATGATAGGCTGATTGATTGATTGATTGATACTATTAGGTAATTTATTACCTATTCCATATTATATAACCCGTATTCCATATATTGTGCTTCAATGAACAAGTTCACTCAAGTCAAAAGTTCGGTTGTTTAATAATGCAAGGCTTAGTGTCAGCGTAACAATATTGATAAAAGAGGAGAAAACTATAAATAAAATTTTAAACTCACCCAGCTAATTTGTTGTTATAAATATATGGTAGCCTGGAAGCTTTTATGAACTCATCAGTCCCGTTCCACTTCCATGTACGATAGTTTTCTGATGTGAAGACACATGGTAGCATCTGATCTAACTGGCCACTGCAAAAAAATATATATTGAAATTAACTTTCACAAACTTAGGCGCTGAGGTCTTTTTTCACCAAGAAATCTCTGTTTTCGGCTCCGAGCAGCTAGACTTTTCCTACCATGCTAAGGTACCTATGGCTTTTTTTTTGTTTGATTCCCATAACTGGTAAGTGGAAGTCCAGTGAGAACTATGACTAGAGATGAATCGGATAGCCAGCCACTACCTGCTGTCCGGCCTAAATTTGAACAAGTTTCAAATTAATATTTGTATAGTTATCTAATATGTAGATAAAGCCACTTAACATAAATTTATAACGTAGTTAAGTAAATTAAGTTTTAGTCTATGATAGTGAGCAGACCATAGAGATTTTTTTAGAGGTTTGGTTTGGTTTTGAAACTAAATATCTTAAGACAAAGCATCCAGACACGGTAAATTACAAAACCACTACCTACTAATTCATTACTTAAGTAAATTGAAAAAAAAAGTGTTAAACTATTATATATTCAGAAAACCCTAAATAAATAAATCTTTACCAATTAATATTATAAATGCAAATGTTAGTTTGCTTGTTGTGTGTAATGCTTTCACGCCTTAAGTAGTCAACCAATCATAATGCATAGGTACACATTGTCAGGGATCAAGAAAAGAAGAACTAAAAAGTAGAAAAAGTACTTTGATGCAAGCGAATGTAGTAAAAGGTTTCTTTACGGACAAAGCCAGCTAGGAAGAGTTGAATAGACTTTCTAATTCAACTTACGAGGCCCTCATGCATGGTAAATCAGAAGTTCTTTGCTTAGTTTAATCTTTATCTATTTTATAAAGCAGCAACGTGGCGTCCAGAACAGGCCATTGACAACATTCAGCCACATATCCGGCTTCAAAGTTGGCCAGATATCCGGTAAACGACCAACAAATTATCAGTTTCATCTCCACTAATGACGTAAACGTGTAGGGTTCATCAGTCGAACAGGGCCATACAGTGATAACAACTTGCTGCGCATTACATACTTCACAAAATAATCCATCTCCGTAAACAAACGCATACGTGTATCAAGAACCAAAAAAAGAGGGATAGATTTTACATCACACAAGTATTTGTCCTGGGTGAGAATCGAACCCACAACCACCTCTAGACCGTCCTGTTAGATCGAACCCGTCTTATTGAAGGGGAACCACTATCACCCTCTTTTCTTAAAATGGAGCGTGTAATCAATGAGATACCGTAAAGTACTATTAATTATTAATTGACATACAGTTAATCCGCCACAGTCCCTCAAATAGTGAACTCGACACAAAAAGTCAGTTTCAATACCCAGATGGGTTTTGATCATGTCTAGTACAGAGGTCTTCTATCGAAGTTTCGATATTACGGACTGCTCGACGGAGCTTGCAAATAGATACCTACTTCTTGTCTAACAGATACATTAAAACGAATAGGAAAACTCAATTAAGTAGGTACCTACTTATTGGCAATAGGCTCTTTTATTTCATATTCTGCTGTTTCACAATACTGTTAACAAAATTGTCTTTATTCCTAAAGCTCCAAAATCCTATTGTTCTCAAAAATTTAAAGTTCACACATAGATTCCCAACGACTCCATGAGCTCCAAGATTATAGTGTTCTTTTAAAATCCACCAACTCCAAAAAATTTACATAAATAAAATTTTTTAATAACTAAATATTTTCATAATATAAAGTTTATACATGAATTCCCAAGGGCTCCAAGAGATTTATTAACAGTACAGTCAATAAAAATTACAGAGACAGAGAGACAGATTGATTTCATGACCGAGACAGACAGAGTAGGTAGGCAGAGTAGTTTCTTCTTATCTTATCATTGTAAGTTACGCTGGGCGTAGCGTGCCCACAGAATTCACTTTCATGGTCCTAGTAAGTATTTTTTTTATATATTTTTTTTATTTTCAATGTTAAAAACCATTTAATATAAGATAGAGATGAGTGTAATTATTCTGAGACTTAAATACGTCCTTACTTACCTGTACCTACATTGTGTTTTATTGCATGAAATAATACATACCTTACCACCTTACATACCATACAATACATACTTTGTTGCTGACTGTACCGAAAATAATAGTCAAAAAACTCCTGGAGCCGTTGGGAATCTATGTATGAACTTTTATAAGTGCTTTTAATGAATCTTTTTGAGCCGTTGGGAATTAATGTATTGAGATTTAAAAACATTTAATCATTTAGATTTTTATTTTGGAACTGGTGGGAATATACGAACAATAGAATCATGGAGCTTTGAGAACCAGAAAAAAATTAACAATGCACGAGCGGCCCAAGGAAAACATAATATGTTTTCCTTGGGCCGGTGGTCTAGGTAGGTATTGGAAATGCGACAAGTTGTTTTTTTTAAGACCTATTAATGTTTAAGACCTATTTAGTTCTTGATTACTTTTAGTACCTACACTATACGATTCAATGGTCTGCACAAGTTAAGTACGGTTGTTATTCAGCTGTGATTGACTCACAAACTTTAATTTAATACATTTATGCAAGATGTTTGTGTATTGTATGCTAAAAAGGACGTATATTCTCATAATTAAATGATATCCACCTGATAATGGTTCTTTACATTCTATGATGTCATTCAAAAACAATGAAAAGACATTATTACTCTTTTATCGCCATGGTTCGCGGAAATGGGTTAGAATTTTAATATGTACATATATACTGTGTGTATAATTTCTCTCATATACCTACCTACTTAAGCATATTTGTTAAGAGTATATAGGTACCTACTTCTTGGATCATACGTTTACATCTTATTCATTTTTTGCGAGTGTAAGTGGCCAGACTGATATTAAATCTGGTCAGTCCAACGCGTTAGTCTGATAGGTAGTTGAGTAATTGTAGTGATAGGTATTTAACATAAAAAACCTACTAAAGAATCAATTTTAATTTATCACATATCATTATTAGTTCTGTGTTCAGAGCCTTGAGCCGGGGGCCCGTGGCATTATGCCCGCTCTGCCACCCTATTGTCACGCCACTGTTGAAACTGATATGTAAAAACATCTGTGGCCTATTTAACCCCAGTTTAACAAAAATAGTAAAATGACTTACCAGTACGCGAGCACTTTGTAATTCTCTAACAGTTTTTCAAACAACGGTTTTGTTGTACTCAGGAAGTCTGGTGCCAGTTTTGAGTTCACGGTCATATTCACGAAGCCAAACTTGATTTCGCCCACGTGAATAGCCTTCTTGACCTTTGACGATTTCAAGAAACCGATGTATTTGCCCACAGGGAGGTCATCGTGGAGGAAATTGTAGGCGTGACGTTGGTGTGTCAAAAACAGCAGGACTGTGATTAAACTGTTCCATTTCTGTGTGAAATACATTTGGGTAATTCTTTACTACGAAATTACAAAAGACTCCACTTTTTGAAAGTTTTTGGAATTTAACTGTTTTTCTTTATATAATTGTGACTTCATGGTGAGTAGTTTTTATAGCCTTTGGGCACTGACAACACCAAGACTAACTAACATTTGCGCAGTAGCAGCCCTAGCTACATTTTTAGGTGGTGCGAGACCCCAAAGTGGCGCCCCTATAAATTCAAAACCTCAGTTTCCTATGTTGTTTCGCCATAAACGCCCCTGCACTTGCGCGTGATCATATAAGCTAATGTCCCAACTCAAAAATCTCTTACTAGGCAGGCATAATACTAAGGTACTAAATTTTATTTATGCTAACAAGAGCAGCACAGTATTTATTTACACTAAGAAGGGTAGAAGATAAACAGTTAGCAATAGTTGTAGAAGATAAACAGTTAGCAACCTTGCCTGTTTTACGCCTTGCCAACCCAATTATATAGGGAATTATTTCAATAAAAGGATATTATATACGTACTTCTTTAGCTTCTACACTCCTATTAGCCTTGATATCCTCGTGAAATGAGTCCACCAGCGGCTGCACTATCTTAATCTGTTCTTTCGCCAAGAGACCGAAGTAGTAGAACGGCCATACCAAATGAGCTATCATATCTGGATCCACGTAGGCGTTTCCAATTATCATGCCCTAGAAGTTAAAAGTTTATTTATTACGCACCTCAAGATACCTACCATATAAATTTTCTACTGAGCTTGCTTGCTTGACATTGAAACTTATTCTATTTACACACAAACTCAAGATGAAAAACATAACACTCGGTAAATGCAAGGGAAATTTTATCCGTTGCTTGCTATTCGTCCTTACGTATAGGACTCATAGCAGTGAGAGTATAGATATATATATGATTTTCATTAAATACATGTATTTTATTTGTCCAATTTTACAGAAAAAACGTTACCTGAAGATTAATACCAGGGTTTTCTTTGCTCTGGCTTTGCTTATGTATCTCCATAGCCAATGCAGGTACATATTTTCCGGCGTATGATTCTCCAGCCACAAATAAGGGCACTGTTTTAAGCTCAGGAAATACTTGGAAAAACTGCTTTATTGTACTGTATAGGTGGTTGGCATACTGCAATAAGAGCTAACTGATGAGAAAATGTGTGAACTAACAAATTTGTTTCGGTAATCTCGAGATTGCCATCAACTGTTGACGCACACAAAAGATTGATTTTCTCTAATTGAAAGGATTTTAGTTACAAAATCATGTGCCATAAATATATTTTTTTTACGGTATAGGGGGCAAACGAGCAGACGGTTCACCTGATGGTAAATGACTACCGCCGCCGATGGGCACCTGCTACTCAAGAGTCACAAGTGCGTTGCCAGCCTTAAAGATGGGAGTAGGGGAAGGGTGGAAGAAGGAGAGGGGGGGAGGGAAGGGTTTATGCCTCCGGAAACCTCACTCACTTGGCGAAAAGCAATGCAAGCATTGCTTCACTACCGGTTTTCTGTGAGGCCGTGGTATCACTCCGGTCGAGCCGGTCCATACGTGCCGAAGCATGGCTCTCCCAATTTATAATTAATAACATTCCATAAAAAACTTGATTGTGACTTATAATTAGTCGCACTAAACCTAATTATGAAGAGCTTACGGCAGATACAGTCCGTAGCTCACATCTACATTTTTTTTTATATTGAAACTGTATAAATGAAAGCAGTTTAATTCGAATACATAATTACTTTTCTTGGATAGATTATGTTCTACTTGTAAAACTAAGTTTTTTTTAACTACTCGAAAACCACAAACTGTAACTCGTATTTGTGCAGTGCATAGCTTAGACAGGAAAATGTAGATTACCGAACTTACTGGTACTTACCGAAAATAATACACTATGGGTACACAATAACGGTTTTGACAAAGAGGGTTGATATTTTCTGTACTTCAATTTGTGTAACTATCGTTGAAAGTAGTTATGTATGTTAGACTAAATACTTCCGTCAGCGGCATTCATACATGGGTAATCATGAATTACCCTTCCACGCACTAGTGGGAAAGTCCAGTGGGTGGACGGGTCGGGACTCATACATACATGTTTTAAAGAAATCTATATACGTGATACGTATAGGTATGTGTACGTAAGTAGAACCATATATATTATCTTTAATAAGTTATGTTATCCTTATATCCTTTAGTAACAAAACTGTATAAAAAATGGTTGGTCTAAATCGGTCTAAAAGTGCATGCTAATACAAAGAATCTCATTTTCTCTTTAAATGCACTATGAAATTATTAAATTTTATTAATTTCAGCGCTTATTGTACACGATAACAAAAAAAAACAAAAATGATTGTAAGTATTATATCATTTCTCTTTCTTTTAAATTCAGAAAAGAACAAACAAAACTTTTTACTTCGATTTTTCTGTATTTATGTGGTTTACCAAACATTTGTTAAACAATTAAAATATCACATAGGTAATCTAACAAACGTGTTACAAACACTTAGAGGTAAACACCGCATACGATTATTAAATGTGCGGAAGTCAACACTTAGCACTTCCAACATAGGAACTATAATTATGTAAGTAATAATTATAATTTTTGAATTAATATCAACCATGAATGCTATCAAGTATAAAGTTTTGTAAACAAAAAATAAGAAAACTTAAAATATTAAAAATACAATATGAAGAAAAACACTAATCGGGCACTTGTTTAATTAGTATTCCCCTTAGCTTAACGGAAGAGTCAGAGTGTAGGTCTATTGTCACATTGGTCTATTGTCATATGAGTCACAGTGTAATCACTGTATCTGTTTAAGACTTTGCGACTTTGGGAATTTGCGCCTAACACTGTCCTTCTCTGTGGTGTGCAAAGTGGTGTTATACAGCTGCGTGGAATTCTGGATGGAGCACGAAATTTAAATAAAGCTAACAATTGAGAAGAATCTATTTTATTTTTTTAAACTTTAATTGCAAACATTGACTCATTAAGACATCCGCATCTGTTTTTATATGATTTTATTTTTAAACTATTCCCGCAGAAAACGCTAAATGCCAAACGAAACGCTTTTGCAGACGTTCCAAGCGCAACGTATGCACTGCATAATGCGGCCGCCAGACGACACTGCAGTACTTAATGATACTACGGATCAAACTATTATACAGGATTTTCTTTGTAGTTACGTTACGAAATGACCTGCAATTTCTCAAGACAAAACTTAACATTTTAGATGCTCTATTAATAATATCATTTAAGTGAGGCGTAAACGTTAATTTGGTATCAAACAGAACGCCTAGTACTTGTGCTATACTATAGATGCCTAAATTTAATGTTCATTATATTATTGCAAATGTCTTTCACAATGTTAGTACTGTATTTCCTAACCAATGTAAACTCGTAATTCAACACGCCTTTGTAAGATGTTGATTTAGTTTCGTCACTGTCACCTAATTTTTAATCTTATATGTAATATGATCTGGTATGACTGCTTGTGTCAAAATAAATAGAAAAAAACAGCCCTTAATTTTTTATTTTCTAGTCTTTCTAATCTCCTATTAATTAAAAACTCTACGTGACTTAAATAACAGAAATATTATTATTTTAATATGAAACGAAAATTTCGTCTTACCCCAGCCATGTCTGAAACGTATCCATTTTCATGGTCTGTGAAGCTGTACCCTGTCCCTACAGGATTGTCAATGAATATGAGAGAGTGGTTCTGCAGCCATGTGTAAGGATTCCCTGGAATAAACTTTATTCATTATTAACACGCTTTGTATTACCTTGACAATGAACTGCTTAGGTGTATTTTGTAAAATTTGGTGTAAAGCACGTGTTTTACAATAAAAAAATATTTTGTAGTTTTTAATTCGGATTCCTTATACCTTGTTTTTATTATTTGTTGGTTAATTTTTGATACACGTTAATTCAAGACGACAAGGTAATGGAAGCTAATCTTGCGTGTGTGCGTGCGTGCGTGCGTGCGTGCGTGCGTGCGTGCGTACGTGCGTGCGTGCGTGCGTGCGTGCGTGCGTGAGTGTGAGTGTGCGTGTGCGTATGTAAGTAGTAAGTGTGCTATTGCGAGGCGAATAATCGTGCTTCCTAATTTAAGTTCATTTTCGCATGCAGCGGTCGGCGTCTTTAAAAAGTAGGCAATTAAAACGATAGATACTGATATTTTTGTAGGGAGTGATTTATTTGTTAGTAGTGACGTCACTAGTAGTATTACTACGTAGTAACAACTCAGTAATATGTGCTATGGTAACCAGAATGCTAATAAACATACTTGTACGGTGCTACAGAAAGGTGTGGTCAGATTTTAGGAGCGTTACGTGTAGCCGAAAAATAGTTGATATAGCGTGAAAAAAGAAATTTAAAAAAATATTACATAAAGTTATAATAGTTTATTAATAATAATATATCCTACTAATATGATAAACGTGAAAGTTTGTGAGGATGTATGGATGTTTGTTGCTCTTTCACTACTGAACTAAAACTACTAAACCGATTGCGATGAAACTTGGATGGTACATAGCTAGACACCTGAATTAATACATAGGCTAGGTACTTTTTAACCTGATATTCTCACGGCATCGGGACTTACGGAACGTTATTGATACGTTACACACAGACAAAGAACAAATTATCGCGCTCATCCCACAACTATTTATACTATATAGTCAAATAATGCATAAAGTTATAATAGTTTATTAATATATTTGAAAGGGCTTTTCCTGCCCTGGCCCCTGATGCAGACAGATTGGTCTTATTATCGTTTAATTTATTTACGCTATTTATGCTATTTATTAAAAGCAATCTCAATACATTACATTATTGACAATAAATTGATACTTACGTTTTAAAGTGCTGTTCACTACAGTGAAAGGTCCGATTTCATCAAAAAGTCCAGTCAAGCTTGATGCTCCAGGTCCCCCTTGCAGCCAGATAATCAACGGACTCTCGCTCGCAGGTTTATTTAGTACGGGGAAATACCAAAAGAATACATTCGAGTTATATGTCTCATTCACAGTAAAAAAGCCGGAGTAACTTTTGATTCCGAGGAAAACTTCCGGATCAACTTTACACGCCGTTCGGGCTTCTTTTGCCTTTCCTTCTTTTAAATACTTCGATAAGATTAACGCGGTACCATTGTCGTGTTTAATGTCATTTTTTGTTGTATTAGATTTACATATATTATCCATAATGAAAGTTATATTATAGTTTGGATTTAATAAATTATCAAATACATCTTTTTCTGTAATACAAGGAGGTTGCGTTTGCGTGTTAACTGAAAAATTGGTCACATTATCTTTGATCAACATCGGTTTAATTAATTCGTCTCTCATCTGACTATTTACAATAGTTTTTTCAGTTGTTACTGGTTTTATATCTAATATTAAATTACTAACTTCGTCTTTGTGATCACTTACGGCGACTCTTCCATTCGCGCTGAAAACAATGTTAATATTTAGTAATTCATTCACGTATTAATGTCATTGGTGATTTAGTAAAAAAATTAGGTAAGTATAATTTAATTGTTTCATTCAAATGATACGGTAACTAACATCGTAAATACCTTAACATGAATAATGTTACTAGTTTTGTTTTATTACTTACTAACTCTTAGTAACCGCCTAGTATAGATTAATTATTTATTGATGGCCTATAAAATAGAAAAAATACGTATATAAGTCGTAAAAATGTACCAGCTAGTTTTGACCTTGTTTACCCATTTGCAGGATTCTAAACCCCTAATTACAATGCCTAGAGAAGGTCTTGGACCAGTTCGTTCTACATGTTATAACTACTTATAACCTACGGCACCGCGACCTTACGGTATATGGTCTATATAAACCAAAAACCGCAAGCGAGCTGAGGAATAGTTATACCTTTTTGAAGCATAAAATCAGTAACAAGGTCTTTTAGTTAGACCGAGATACGGTACACGAAGGTGGAACATTCTCAATCCGCAAGATCGACGCCCTGTAAAAACCTAGCTTCGTCGATCCATGTTCATTGAACGTTCTTTAGTTTCACATGCCGTATGTTGTCAAGTTGTGCTAAGAAAGCATTATGTATTTTTGTATTACCTACTTAGTAATAAGAATGACTGAATTAGGTACTTAAGGTGTAATATACAAATAAACTAGAGTTTCGACAGAACAGACGTTTACTTATTTAGAACCTCATGTACTTAATCACAAAGCGTATCACTACTAGGGATGTTACGGAAGTGAGTTTACCGGAACCAACCGGAGTCGGAATCAGAATCGGAATCGGAGAGCGAAGTCAGAACCACCGCCATCGTTAAGGGTAAACATAACCATAATACAGTGATCAGTCTCTAATCAGAATTCAATAAATCAAATATTTATTAGGTAGGTATTACACATGACATCCCTCCATTACTTATATACGCAGCGATAGCTAATTTCTTAGTTTTAAATTTTATTGAGTAATTTGCTTTTTGGTCTTATCATGTGGGGTTGAAGTCGTGGACTGTTTCTTTTTCTCATTTTCGAACGGAATTAATTTTACATATTCGGTAATATGTAAAACCTTTAAATGTGTGTACCCTTGATCGTGACGCCAAATGTCCCGATTTTTCACTATCCTAATTAATTTATACTTCGATCGATAGTTTTGACAGGAAAAACAGATTCATCTGTGAGCTGTTACTACAACTAAAACTGATTAACAGTCTTTAACGACTCAGTTTAGGTACATATCGTTTCGATTTTCGACCTTTGTTATAACTCCGATTCAAATTTATCGGAACCGAAGTCGGAGTCGGAGGTATAAAATCAATCGGAAGTTCCGACCTTTCGGAACCAAATTCGAAGGTTCGTAACATCCCTAAATTCACTACCTCCCTGAAAAACGTAGATTGCGCATTTTAAGACAGTGTATTTCCCGGGACTTCATGAGGCATTTTCGTGTGACTGGGGTCACAGTAATGGTAATATAATTCACTTTGTACATATAACACTAAAATGAGAATGTCGAGATTGCTATAAGAAACTAATTACGCATTAAACAACTTATTCTTTACTTCATCCAAGAATAGAATACGCAGCTTCATGAACTATCATGAACATTTACCTTCATTGACGTAGGTGCTAGGTACCAACCTAGCACCTACGTCAATGAACGTAAAGGTTGACTTAAACCAATAGATATTCAGATCGTTTACAAAACATCAATGAAAACATTTCCGTAACCTTTCAAAATACCCTTCATATTAACGAATCAAAATGGAAAGAAGTTACAAAAAAAATAACTTACCTTATTACGCACAAAATAAAAAAAAACAAATACTTCATTATGGCTAAGTAAATTAACTAGTACGTTATATGTGGTATAATTCACACATGGCTAACGAAGTACTAAACTCTTATAAGTTACAACGTCGCCCCTTGTCATTATCATTTGAACTATTTGATCCCGAAACGTTGATATATGACCATTGAAATTCACTTGTCGGTCCGTAAACGGCGCACATCTTACATTAATCATGTTTTCATTGAGTTCTAATCTTGGCATGTTTTATCATAAAGACTAAATATTTAAAGATCGGCATGGCTTTACCTATTCCTTGTTAATGTTTACGGCTGAAGCCCCCAAAGGTCGTGAAGCAAAGATAAAGTAGGTACGGCGGAACAGGCGGCAGGGCATGACACGTGGGCATAAAATTGAATTCTGTAATTAAAATGCTTGTACTACTTATTATGATAAAAACCTGACTTTGAAACACATTTTAAAACAATCTTGAGCGTCGGTGTCATGGTGTTTAAGACTAGCGAAGAGGAAGTCAAGGGCAACGAGCATCCTATTTTTTTACGATTTGCTCATTTTGCGGTGTTAAAACACCTTACGAATACGACGGCTTACCAATTTAACACCTTACTAACCTGGTAGAACGTTTTACCTACTTTGGAAGTGTTGGATGTACTACAGTTTCTCTGATAGGCACTGGACAAGGCTGCTGATATATGTAGGGAAAGCTGTTTAACCATAGACCTGGTTGTACTGTGGTCGTAATAAAACAAAAAAGTCCAGGAACTAAAATATATAAATTTTGGATTAACACGCATTTTTATTTTTGGCTATTTATCCAAAAATGCGCTGATTAAGAATTTCGATACCAGTAGTCTGGACAAGTCGGCCGTCATTTTTTTTATTTAACTAACGAAAAAAAAGTATTTTTTTACATTTCGTGTGATATCTTGTGTCCAGTACGTTTTTCGTCACATGTGCTCATAGTTTTTTTGTTGTCAATTAAATTACCTACAAATTCAGACCTGTTCAAAGTCGCTAAATGCTTTTATTTCACAGCAAATGAAGGTCAAAGTTAAAAAAGAGCGGTTTTTTTCAACATTTCATAACTCTGAAAGGAAAGTACGTGGAAGTCTTAAACTTTTTGAAATTGTAGCAATTGCAACATTATTCATAGAGTCCAGACCGTTTAAAAATGCTCAGTATGAGTAGTCAATATAATAAAAACAAAACATTGACGAAACGAAACGAATAATAATAATAAATAAATACCTAGTGCAGTTTTAATTTCTTATGGAGATTTTCTAAGAAAAGTTTACTTATTGGTTTTGTACCAGTTGTCGAGTTTTCCAAAAAAATTCTTCACAGGTCTAGTTATGATCCCTAGACCCCAAAACAACCGCCAGTTAAAAAGTTTATATATATATAAGTCAAAATTCAGTTGAATGAAACTAAGTATGCCAAACGATCATAAATCTTTGATATTTTATGGTGAACAGAGATGCAACGCCGATTTCGTGCTAACGTTCGTTAGAAAGCGTCAAATTATTACATATTTAGAAAAAAATACTCTAGCGGTAATCACAAAACATTGCCATTCTCTAAAATCAATAATTTTTAGTTATCTCGCTATTCTCGCAAACCAGCGATATGTATTATGTAAATATGTATGTATGTACCTCAATTTTACCTGGCACAATAAAGGTCGCATGTACACCGATTGCTTTCAAACTTAGACGAAAAATCAACAGGTCAAAAATGAAGGTTAAGTTCGTGAATGGATATTTCCCCAAAGGCAGGAGCAGATTTTGAAAAATCTGTTTTTTCAGCATAACTTTTTCCCTGTGAAAAATTTTTGGACCGTTTAACTTTAATAGCATGCCCATAGTAAATACGAACATTTTTTAATTTGAACCCTAAATGATTCCATCCTTAATTTGGGGAGGGGGGGGGGGACCCAAAATTTGATGGAAAAAAATTTATAGCTCCGAAACGCTCCGAAACTGTAAACCTTTTTACAATCGGTAATATTTTAAATGAAAGCTATTTTTTTTATTTTATTCTACAATTTAGACATTTAAAGTTTTTAATGCTACTTATATTTTTAGAGATAAAGATTAAAAAACATGAAATCTATCTCTGCGAGCCTGCTGCGGGCCCCCCGGATTTTTTTTTTTGACTTGTCTTCGCTCGGCTTATGCTTTTGGGTTGGCTAGTTTTACGCAATTACCATAATATTGTTGTTATTTAACTATTTCCCAACGTATAAGTATCTTATTGTACAGATATGACTTATTTATAAACCAAATGCCATTGCCTACATGTATAACTGCGAAGATAGTTTTTTTAGCGATGTTAGCGATAGTTTTATGTTGGTAATAATATCAAAAAATTATATTGTTCTAATAAAATAATTTTAAAATAATAAAACTATAATTGTACGTCCTTCATAAGCATTTTTTTTAATAACAAACAGTAAGTACTTACTTTTATAACATATCTATGATTTGAACCTGTATACTTACTTGGTTTTGTTTACTTACATAAGATGATGAATTGATGACACATTATGTCGCCTCCCGGCAAAATAAGTGTCATAATACAAAAACAGCTATTTCAAGGAAAAACGACTTTTATGCCTGTGAATTGAACAAAACAGCTAATAACGATGTTTTTACAGCTGACCAAATACAACATTTGCTATTCAATGCTATAAAAATGTCAAAACGTACCTAAACGATATGACACTTTTTTTGCCGGGGGGCGATGCGTATGACCGATGTGTAGAACTTTACGAGTATAAATTACTGATAAAATCAGAAATGATAAGGTGCAGTGACAATTTTTAGCTAAAAACACGCCTTACTAGACGACAAAACCCATAGCGCTTACTGCCAGAAGTCTCTCCCGGGGCTGGAAGCGTGGGCTGGCGGGGGATTATATTTTCGGCCCACATTTTAGCACAATTATAAGCTCTCTGCCCATCCACAAAATTTCTCTCTGCGATAATTAGTTTAGAATTTTCCTGCTGGAAGGTTACCCCAGCACGAATCGTTTTTTCCGTTTTTTTTCTAAAACGACAACAGGCAAATTTTTTATGCGGCGCACATTTACAGCAGATTACGCACTAATTATACCTTCCACTCATATCACTCTAGGAGCAACTTTCCAGCTGGGGTAACGTGCGTTACGTGCTGGGGTGGCGTACACCAAGTTATGACCGTTTGAATTTCTAGGTATTTTTTCCTCCGTTTTTCACAAAAGTGAGTGGAATGTGTAAAGGTTTTTTCATTTCGTTAGTAAGAAAATCCATAAAAACCATTAAAAAAAATTAAAACCTTGGAAATTTTTATAAGTTAGTTTTTATGGATTTTCTCAATGAGTGAAGTTTCAAAATAAAAAAATATGTACCATTTAAAATCTTTAACTTTACGCGTCCAACCGCTTGTTTTACGTCCAAACGGAGTTAAAAATACCTGGCAATTTAAACGGTCATAACTTGTAAACGGATATTTTTTTTTCAAATATTCTAATTGTAACTGCATGCTAGTTGTGCACTTCCAGTGGTTTAAGTAAGAGTTCCTTTTTCAAATACACCATGTATTATCAACCCGCCCGTCTTCGCACGGGTACAATTTAGAGTTGTAATTTTATCGTGGAACATATTTCAAGTCCACCGCTTACAGATTTAACAAAAAGTTTTGTTCGAAAACTTTTTTATTCTAGTGCATAAAAAAAAAATATGTAGGTAATTAATAGGCTAAGCGTAGACCACGGCTTTTTTCATACCTTAGGTCACAATATTGCAATTTTTTAGGGATCTGTAATCTGAAAATAAAATACAGCCTGTTATTCGCTGACAATTTAGCTATCTATAGCTGAAATATTTTTTTAAATCAGTTATGTAGCATTTGAGCTTATCCATTACAAACAAACATACAAAACTTTTCTCTTTATAAATAACTAGCAGTGTATTTTTGCGCGAAACCCTAATTCTTTTTCAAAAATACAAGTAGCCTAAGTTACTCCTTATAAGACCAGCTATCTGCCAGTGAGTCCCAAATCGGGCCACCCGTTCCGGAGATTAGCCGAAACAAACAGACAGACAGACAAAAAATTTAAAAACGGATTTTTAGGTATAGGTATCGTGCAAATGACTGTATGAGTTTAAAAAACAACTATTATTTTGACATTACAAACAGACACTTCAATTTTTTTTATTTATTTGTATTGATGTATTGATGGTGATGTATTGATTTGTAGTTTAGATGGAGGGGAGGCGGGGGTAGGATTGCCAATGCCATTGTAGCATTGATATTGTACATGTTTATACTGCATCGGGCGGGCGGCTTTATTTAAAAAAATAAAGTTAAAAAACATTAAAAAGTCTATAAATTTATTCTATTATTCGCTAAAATATCTCTAATATGCCCCATAATGTCGGCAAGCCTTGTGATCTCTGAACGTATTGTTTGTAAAGAATCCACCATGCATTTACTATTGTCTAGCTTTTCTCTTTCCAAGCGCAAAAACTCTGACGCTTCGTCGTGATCTGCAAGTCATAAAAAAGGAACATTATGTATTAAAATAACTTCAATTCTTTTCGAGAGAGTAATATGAAAAATAATAAAGACAAGGGCTGATGCCGAAGGCAGTTCTCCTCGACACGGCGTAGAGTGAGGAGTTTGGAGCCCTAACCATCGGTGTCTGGGTCCCTGTACCCAGTGTCAGTGGTGTACTATTTTTGACATTTAAAAAATATTATGGTTTTTTATGTATTTAAAAATGTATATTGTATGTTGTTAATATGAATAAACATAATAATGATAATATTCTGAGACATATCACACATCGGTACCTAGACCCAAACTAAGCAGAGCTTGGACGGTGCGTTCTAGAACATAGATAAATATAAATAGATATATTATTTTTTTTGTAAATACCCCTATCGCCGCGGTGTCTGTGGATCATCATAGGGATCGTCAAAGGTAGATACAGATACCGGCACGAATCGTGAGCACATATTTTCAAAAATAAACTAGCATACAGTACAGTAGTAAAGTATACGGTAGCCGAATGATACGTGCGAAACCAATAGACGACGAGCATCGACTGATGAACCAATCATGTGGAGCGTAGTCAACGTCATATCGACCAATAAAAGTGTGCTCACGACTCGTGTCGGTAACTGCAGATTTCAGACAGGGGAAAAACCGACATCCTATGTGTTGTTTGTTGATGATGATGATGAGATCGACAGAGCTCCATTTGTGGGAGGATTAGGAAAGGCTGCACAAGTGACACACCACAGCCCTGGCGCTCCTAATGTTCTTGACTGCTCGGATGGCGCAATGGTTTAAGTGGTTACCTCGCCAATACGCCGCGCCGAGTGTTGTGGGTTCGAATCCCACACGGGACAAACATTTGTGTGATCTACAAATAGTTGTCCGGAGTCTGGGTGTTCTTTGTCCGATGTTTGAATGTTTGTGAAGCCCCCACGACACAGGCATATTCCAAAGACGGGTTGTCGTCTCAAAAAAAAATCGTCTACGTCAGGTCTACGGTAGAATCGTACAGCTGTGACTCGATCAGAAACCTGCCCCAGAAACAAACCATGACTTATGAACCTAATTACTATTGATAAGGGATGAATGTAAAATTACTGTTAAGTAAAGAAAAACATCAATATTCGAAATACTTCAATGCTGATTAATCTCCTTTCCACTGTGCACTTTCTAGTTAAATTAGTTCTAGGTGATTGAACCAATCATATTATCAAATCAGCGATTGCTTTTGGTACCCTACTGGCGCAACTGTATAGAACTTTGAATCTTCGACCTCGTAGATTTAATAAAAGCCCCTTGAAAGATCAAAATATTATCTGTAAACATTATTACCGATAGATCCTTTATTGTCAAACTGAAATATTCTTTTTTTCTCATTCCCTCGATGTACATAGCGAGACAAGAGTAGGTATTATTTACCCGAGTCGTCAATTTGTCCATTTTTATCAGCTGCCTTGTGCTTCTTCTCAAGTGGGCTACTGGGCCCGCCATGATCGTCCAGGTCTACCATGTGATCTTTTGAACGACGCCTTTTATGCCTACTGGGACGAGATGGCGCACCTGTAACCATTTATCAACATATCTACTTTTATAAACTTAGACTCCATAGAAGTACTTAATTTTTTTTTTAATGGTTAGACTGCAATGGTTTTAAACTTGACTTACTCTACTGGCCACAATTGCATTGTGTCAGTGTCAGTCGTTTCAAACAGTTGAAGACAGTGTTGACATGCAGATAAAAATAGTGGAACACAAACTTTTTGTGCCATTTCAGAATCAATCCTCAGATATAGATTTCATAACATATTTAATTTTCTAAATATCCACTTACTGTAATACTGGTTAATAGACACATCATCATGATGGTCATCATTGTCTTGTTCCTCTTCATCAGAATCCTGAAATATTTAAATAAAACATTAGCTTGGTGGTTTAGGAGCATCTAAAATTTTTATTAACTAAATTAGATAATGATTTTATATTGTTACCCAGGTCATCAAACTACTAGGTGCCTAACAGGGATATTTTTTTATTTTTCATCAAAATAATTTTTAATACCTTTTTTTTTTGTGTGGAAACCCCCATGGGTCATCACCTCACTGGTACTGGTGAAGTGGAATCGAACCGACTAAAACCACACGGTGTCCCGACATAAGTGAGTCTATTGCAAGGGACTCGGGTGTACCCTAGAAAGGAAGTCCCCGAGAAAATTTTAATACCCTAAATAACACAGTACCTACAAATAAAGGAGTATCACTATATGTTAAAGGAGTGTGTTAAATTTTTTATTATTTTATTGTTATTTTTTTTAAAGTAAACCAAAACACCAAAATATTTTTTAATCTCTGATTGTCATGATTTTCTATGAATACCACGAAATTGTGTTCTATTGGCACTGTATTTAATTATCTACTGGTCATCCTTACAAAAATATTTTGTATTTATATAGATAGAATTCAACTAACCCCATCTGCAAGTGGATCACTCTTGATCACTACACTGTCAACTGCATTCTCTCCAATAATACTCAATATGGTTTCCTCCATTAGAGACAAGGGTATAACTCCGTCAGGTGGTGGCCTGTTGTTGTCTTTAGCTGCTTTCAACTCTAACGCACGTCTCCGAACTCGATACTTCCAATCACACCAATACTAGAATTTCAGGGGAGATTTGTTAATCCAAATGTATTAGATCATCTTTGGTCAGTAAATAGTACTTTTGGTCAGTAAAGATTTTTGTTTTAAATAGATGGCAAATGAAGACTTTTCCTCAATTGGTAAGTGCTTACTGGTGCAACTCTATCTCCTGCGCCCTTCTCTCTCAGCCCCTTAAGCTCTCGGGACCCTACACACATTTTTATGTTTTCTATTAAGATATACATACAGCTTATTATTAACTTATTACCTGGCCAGATAGACCTTTAAATTTTTTCAGAATACTGAAAATGAGCTCTAGTGTAGCTAGTAAATGATATCATAATTACTACATGAAACAAAAGACATATAACACAATACATATTGTACACATTAATTTCTTCTGAGCCTTTACATATTAACCAACTCTTCAAATCATATTTCTTTAGTGTGCCTCCATTTAAAATTATTCAATTGGCATTTTACTATCATTGTCCTTTATTTTAGTATACTGAAAATATATTGAGATACCTTAGACCAACCCTTCCCATCTTTAATAGCTCCATCCTTGACAGCATTCATTTTTTTAGCACAGAGGTTCCAAATTTTTAATGTATGGAATTTACCTCGGCGTCCTCTAGTTAGTCCTTTTGCCAGTTCCTGGTGTTCTTTAAGGAAGTCCAACAGAGATGTTAGCTGGTCTAAATTAACTTGTCTTCTTTTAGAATCTTTAAAAAAAAACATGTCATAATAATCTATTGTTTTTTAACATTCATATTTTTATGTAAAAATCATAACATCTATGAAATAATTTTTAGAATTTCTAATTCTAGATTCTACTTGTCCATGTTTTGTATTCTTTTTTATTAATAGCAGGTTTTTTGACGGCAATTCAAATGTCACAGTAAGACCCATACCAAAAGATTAGTACCTAACCATTTAAAAAAGAAAAGATTAAGTTAAAAGTGTTTTGTTATGATAACCAAACACTTTTAACTTAATTTTGGATACTGTGACATTATTTTATTGCCGTCAAAAAACATGCTATTAATAAAAAAAGAATACGAAACATGGACAAGTAGAATCTAGAATTAGATTTTATAAAAATGACAAAAAACACCATATTAGGTTCTATATTAAATTTTGTTTCTATAACGTGTATAAGCGTATGTGTATATGCGAACTAACGATGTAATAGAAAAAAAAAAGCTTGCCTGTATCCATCTTGAACAGAACTTCTAACGACCCCGAGTCTAAAGTAATCTACATGAGACACCAAACAAGTTTATCTTTCTAGTTGTAAGCCATAATTTTATACAGCTTCAAATACAACAAAAATTATATAGTATTATTATCGGTTTTATGTCGTCTCGAAAACTATATCGATCACCAAGATATTCAACATTTGCCTGACACTGTTTTACCGACAACTGACAACCACACATGCGCGTGAAAGAAATGCGCGCGCATTTTAGTGGGTTAATTATCACAAGTGTATTCCCTTTCAGCATTTCCATCGCGAAAAATCTTAAAATGTAGCATTTAATTCTGTTTGTAAACAGAAGAAAACTTCTTGATTGACATGACAGCAATATAGCCAATAAACGACGAGATCTTTATTGCCACTGTAGAAAATTAGATTAATAGAAGGAAATTACAAAATATTAAAATGTTATCACCAAATTGTTGTTTTTTCTTGAAATATAATGACATAACACAATATAATTATACAACTCACTTTATATCATTAAATGAAAACTAAAGCTTAAGTTCAAAAAGCGCTGGAACAGCTGAGCTTTCAGAAGGTAAACAACAATGTCATCTATGTAAATATTTACCTCCCGCCCAAATACGTGGTTAAGCGAATAAATTAAAAATGTCTTACACACTACAAAAACGTGCTGGAAAAGCGAAATATATGAATTGGTCGTATAATAATCTTTCAAGTCGTAAAATTGACAAGTGATAAATCGACAGAGGTTTTCCAATTTTTCCTGCTTCATCACTAATCTTTTAAAAGCTCTTGCGATAATGAAAATGTTAATAACATTTATGTTAGTCTTCCTTTAAAACGAAATAAAATGGTATTGGAAAGTTTCAAATTGCTGCGAAGGGTAAGTTTAGATTCTATTTGTATTCATGAAATATAGATAAGTACTTATTAAAAGCGTATTAGATTTTTGCACAAATGTGATTGACGTGATTGTGTAATTTTGATTGACATACCATACTTACTCTTCTTAACCTTTGTTTGTCACCTTGGTGTTACTATGGTTTTTTAATCTCAGATACAAGATAAACATATTTTTATTTTAATCTTTCAGGACTTTCACGCTTGTGGTAGGTAGGTACATACCTAGTGAAGTCCTTGAGGGTCTTGTTTTATTGATTATATTTATTCCAGTAAGCCGATACCTAGAACTGTTATTTTTTAATGATTTATATCCTATATTTTGTTTATAGTACCTAATTATAAATAAACGACGACTCCTTGTGAGCGCTTTGTGTGGCCATTACGAGTATTATTAGCGGCGTGTATCGTCCGAAAGCACGCACTTTGTGAAATGCCAGTAACCAGTAGAGGTATATTGCGTAGTTTGTACTAATTATTAAAAATGTATAGTCATCAAATCAGTACATATAAAGTAATGTACTAGATATGTGTCACTTAACACATGTATGCAGTAATCAGAATGTAAACAATGTTTGTTTACACTTTGTTAGGTGGTGCAGGTGACATTTACAGGTATCGCCGTGTTTGAGTTGGCTAAATTTGGACGATTCTATTAAATAGTGTTATTTACATTATTAAAAATGATCATTGTAGCCATATGAAACAAACTTTAGCACAAAATCATAAAATAAAATAGTTGATTTTCACGTTTTGTTACGGCAATTATAGACAAGTAGTAACTAACTAAACAAGCGTCGCTAACTAAACAAGTAGGTAGGTACTTGGTTACACATTAATTATAATTATGCCCCTTAGGCGCCCATTACACGGTAGGTTTTGCTGTCAGTTTTGCCACAATCAAAACGGTGATTGACAAATAACCCATCGTCTAGTGCAGTCTGTGCAGTGATTGACGGTTGCATGATGGGATTTTAATGTCGATATTATTGCATCAATCACCAACGAACATCCGTCAACCATGACTTTTGGTAAAGATTGACGTTTGCATGAGCGTCTAATGGACGCCTTAGGGCCACTTGCGCACTTTCATAACCCTGCGTTAGCAGTTAACCCGGAGTTATATAAAAATAATTAATTTATTTAACTCCGGGTTAACTGCTATCGCAGGGTTATCGTAGTTTGAAGAGATATACCTAACAATAAATGAAACAACGTATTTTTTTATAAACCCCGACGCAAAAAGAGGGGTATTATAAATTTAACGTGTGTTTTAATTTTAATTAATTTAATCTGTGTAAATCTGTAGTAGCATCGTCGCTCCTAAACGGGTGTATCGATTTAATGTTTTGTTTGATTTCAAGGAAATCTGTTCAGCCGTTCGAAGATCATCAGCTCTTTTCTAATCGTTAAAGGGATTTTGGAGTCGTAGGTATTTTCAAAGTTGTTACCATAATGAGCGATTTATTATTTCCTGTCAACGATAAAGATATTAAAATAGGAAAGTCGACATTAAATTTTATTATTAAATGTTTAGCAATAAGATGAAGTACCATGTACTTTGAATAAGAGTTGTCCTATCGACGGCAAGAGAAAGGTAATACAATACTTTTTCTAAAAAATAAGTATTATGTGGGCGAATTATTTTCCACTAAAATAAAGCAATCTTCTTACCCATTGAAAAATCGACATACTTCATTAGATACCTGGAATATCCATTTTTTTTTTCGACTGTGCGATAAGGACCTCTAGTAATATCATTATTCTTCCACTATTTTCAACCAAGCTTTATATTTTTCGATAAGGTTAGCGCATAGAGCAAGCCACAATCTGGCGACGTCGATAGAAAGAGAAAGAAAACAGTAATTTACATGCATCTCTCTCACCTCGTCGCTGATTTATCTATAATATCTCTGTTTTTATGAGTAACGGTTTGATAAAGAAGGTATGATATACTTTGAGTCAACCAATCAGCGAATAGGTGCGAGAGAGATACATGTAAATCGCTGTCTACTTTCACTTTTTACCGACGTCGCCAACCCACAGGGAATCCAATACCCCCCCGCCTCTAGCTATAATACTTCTTTAAGTTAACGCCATCCGGTTTTTAGTTTTTATCAATGACATGTTTGTATTTGAATATTATATCACAAAAAAGCAAACTGTCACTAATAGTGAAATTGGGCCTCGTAAACGAGATTTCTTTCCTATTTCACAAAATAATTCAGTTGTTCAAAATACACGCTAAGGTAACACCGTGGTAATTCCATAAACTTAGTAGGGTAATACATCATCAACATTAACGAGCATAAACGGCTTGTCAATTCAAATCTGACATTACGAAAACAGAGAAAGATACAGAATAAAATCGGGTCGGGTTTTGGGTCGGGTTAGTAGACTAGTAGCTAAATCGAGTTAAAAAAAGCTGTGTACTAACCCTGACTTAGTAAACTTGGAGTATTATTACTAGTATTATATTTAACTATCCCAAAAATTTTCACGCAAGGGGCTCCAAGTCGTTATCATCTAAATATTATTTTTCAATAAAAATGACTGGAGTCATGAATGAATTCTATTTTTGAAATGTTTTCACAATTCAAACAAGGCGAAAGCTTAAATTTTTTTATGTAACATGTGTGTTTTTATCAATAAGTAAAATGAGTTTATTTCCTTAGTTTGCTAATCGAACACTTACAATCAAGTGGCTCAAATATTGCGATTTTCCAAGTCTGTCATTTTACACAATGTGAAATAATACCGGCAGACAGGAGAGTATACTAGAGGCAGAGGACAAGATAGAAAAAAGTAACCACAGCTAGAGACAACAGATTTATTGTAAGCAGCGTATTAAGAAATCGTACTTCAACGTCTTCTGAGTTCAGAGCTAGGTTCCAGGAAGTTCGAGATGTGACAGTTAGCACTAAAACCATAAGAAGAAGACTTAAATCAACTGGAATAGCAGCGTTCGTACCTAACAGAGGGCCTCTTCTTACCACAATTTTGTCACAATTATAAATTGGATTACATAAGTAAATAGTTACGCTCATCACTTCCTTACACACACTTATCACCACGGCCATGCGGCTCTACGCTATTGCGAGGCAATAATAATATAGCTTACTAACATTTAAGTTCATTTTCGCATGCAGAAGTCGGCATATTTTTGTAGGGAGTGATTTATCTGTTACGTAGTAACTACCCAATAATCTCTGCTTATGTGGACTGCGAAAGGCTAATTGACTTGACCTGATACAGTCCCAGTACAATACATTCACACTTCAGTGGTAACTACATCCATACAGCTGTTCAATAGAACACCACAAACGAAATTTAAAACCACAAAAAAAAGAATCAATGATTTTCTTCATTCATTCCACAGTGGTTCCTACATTAATGCATTTTTTTAGTCTAATGTTGTGCTCAAATTCACAAAACACAAGAAACCTGATATAAATACAAAATAGTAGAAATAGTATTTTTTTTCGTTACTAAAGAAACCTGTACTTCACATCTGATTCTTATGGAGTTATACTTTTTTATATATAAAGCTTTTTATAACAAAGTAGATACCTACTTGAAAAAAGGATATTTAGACATACTTTTTTTTTATTTAAAAGCAATTATTTTATAAATATTGAAAAAGGCCACCTTGGCTTAATTGTGCAACACAATTGGAATAAGGGATTTAAGCGCTATATAGATACCCTTTAAGAAAAACGTTCCTGTCTCCTATATACTGTTAAATTACCTTTCCAGCCATCAAAGAAAATTTATATACAAGACCGGAATGCTTTCTTTAGTTGTTTAAGATTTATTTTATTAAATTTAATTCGTTTATTTTTTCATTTCAATTCGTTTATTTTATTGTTATACTGTCTCAGGTACTTTACATTAAATAAGGCTTTTTCTTTAACTTTCCCCTGAGCCTAATTTTTATACGAAATATTTAGTAATTGCCTGAAACTAAGATTAAACTTGTTAAACAACACGAGTAGGTATATTAGGTAAACGTGCATCTGGAGACTCAATTTTTACCTAGTACCAGATGTCCCATTTATTTAAAATTTAACACGTACTTACATATGTAAAGAGACATTACAATTATTTATAACAGTACGTACAATATTTAGAAAATATTATTAAAAAAAGTTAGGTCAAAAAAAAACTTTAAACATTTATTATAATTTGCATTACTTAACTATAGTAAGGTCAACTGCCGATCTAGCCAGATTTACTTTTGGTTTCTGTCATGTCCGGTAACCTAAAAAAATAAGTATTTTTGTTGTAGCTTTTTATTATCAGGTGCCAATATTCTAATATCATGAAAATTAATGGCAATAGGAAAAAAGTATAAGGAGAGGCGAGTAAATATAAATGTAATTTAAATGGACACAGATATTAATCCTTTAATGCAATTTAAACAAATTTATTCCCATAAATATAAACGGTAATAGGTTCTATGAAATCAATATTGAAATCCTAATTTAAAATAGCGCCATGAAATAATTATTGGATAATATAAGGATATGCTAGATTACGACGCATTGCATACCAATATTGATCTGAAGCCGCTTGAAGCATAGCAAACTAGTACAGTAATACGTATGTAGCTCTAGTTTTGAAACTCGCCCTAAGTCAACATCTACCCAAGAATAGGAAGGGAAGGGGCTGGAATTTTAATACCCTATTGGCCTTAATATCAGTTTCTTCAATCGTGGTTATCGTAGTACGAACTTCAAGCAAGCTTGTTTATACAGTCGCCTGAAGGCCTTCGCGGTGGTTGCGTGTGTCGTTGACCGGAAAATTCCTTTCGATTTTCCTTACCTTTGCCGAAGTTCTAAATTTCCCGAAAAGTTTTTAAAAAAATGTGAAGCCTTTATTGGTCAAGCGTCATTTTTATTGTAAAATGGAAATAAAAGTTGATGTGGTAAGTTAAGAAGTTATAAATAGGTATATATATTTTTTCTATATTCTACTCGTAAAAATACAAAGAAGTTACAAAGCGGTTTACATAAAAATTACATAATTCGAGTTGTTACCATAAATAGGCTGTTTACGGTGTCAAGAAATCGCATGTCCTTTTAGTCTTCCGATTTTTAAATAATTAATTTGTTTCCTCATTATCCAATTTCAATTAAAGTCAACTGTGTTTTCCACATTCTCGTTTGATAAAACAATGTTTGAAACTTATTCTGTTACACGTGAAATGTATGAAAAAGTAGCCTCGTAAGTAGGAAAATGTAATGAAACGTAGGTAAGCGGCACTTGCTTAAGTATTTATCTTTAGTAGAGATCGCCAGGCGATCGAATTTCGACCGTTTTGAATGTCTTGTTTTATTTCTTTGACCAGTATAACTGTAATTTACCCTTACATAGACTTTTGTACCACGACACGTCAAAGTACCTACATACTGGCCTCCTATAGCTACTAGCTGTTACCCGCGACTTCGTTCACACGGAAATTCAAATTTTAGCTACGGGAAGCGATTTTCTCCTTAATGTTTCATTCCTTAAGAACCTTGACACTTTGACATTGCGACACCAAAACCACCCACGTATATCTTAACACTCCTGTCCATCCAAAGGTTGCCTGGAAGATATTGCTTCTAGCGATAAGGCCGCCCATTGTGCATTTTATGTAGAACTTGTTTTTGCATTGTTTCCTTTTTTTTGGTGTACAATAAAGAGTATGTATTATTATACCTACTGTTTAAACATTTTAGCTTTCTACACTTCTACATATAAACTTTAAGTAGGTATTCCAAACTTCATACTCCTGTCCGTGCGCGTTTGCTTGAAAAATGCGTACAAAGAATTCTCCTCACGTACCTACTAATATATAGATAACAATGAAAAACATTTCGTTTATAAATTTCAATTAACTTTAAGAGTTATTTGTTGTCGTTGTTGGTAGTTGTTGACAACCAACAACGACAACAAACAGGTTTGGTAGAAGGTGATAGGAAATCTTTACAAATCTACATTTATATTAGTCTATATAGTTATCTGTGCGAGTATGGAAATTGACTAAAGATAAAAGTATTGCAGGCTAAAATAACTCCTCAGTTTTTCTTAACGCTCTTGCGTTATTGATACAGATTATAGAGCCGTAGTACCCAAATCGCCCAAAATAAACAATTCTATACCTTTCGATTTCTTAAAAAATAAGATTTTACTAGGTTAACTAAAACTAATTCATTTTCTTTTTGCAATTATTAGCTATAAAATGTCACTATTTATTTCTTAACTTTGATTCTTGTACTCTTGTGAGAGTTCATAGTATTTTAAAAGCGTGAAGTGCTTGATTTCAAATGTTACAAATAGTTCGTTGGTACCTATTTATAAAAGTAGAGTTATCATAAAAAAATAGTAACACGCTTTTTTACAACCATAAAATATTTTCTACTTTTTAGTTCGTTTTGCTATTATAGCGTGTTTTTTTAGTTATTCAATCTTTGACTTATTTTTTATTCTTGTATTGTCATCTGTACTTGATACGTGTGCAAATTATCATGTTAATTGGATGTCTTGAAGTTAGTGAAATCTACGTTGAAAGATTCCGCTACAAAGATAGATAGATAGAGTTCAAGTTAATATAAAGCGGATAATAAATTATATTTTAGGTATTATATCATATAATATATACGTATTTAGTGTTATATATTCGTTTTACTGTTGTATATAATGTACTGAACTTAATTTATAAACACCCACTTCTTTCTATCTCTGCATCATCCTAAGGTTGACGGATAGAGAATGCTAAATATTAGATAAAAGTTATAGATATTATTAGAATTGTAGAGAAACTTATTGAAACACTTTTCTCTTAACTTACACTTTCAATATCATTGCGTACCTAGCACGAGGAAAAATAACAATAGTTGTCTATACAGGTGCTTTTTTCAATGCAACCTTAACCCAGTAACTTTGACCGTTTAATTGATTTAACATTGATTTAAAAAAAAAACATAGGTAGTGTTAATACATGAATATTCCCTTTGGAAATTGACCAGTGACTGGTAGTGTTTCGTCTGGCATGGCACACATAAACATCGACATGAAACTACGAAAATGAACCTATATTTATCAATAGTTTTTACTACTGTCCGGTAATACACACGCAGGCCTACTCATATCAAAATTATAGATAAGTTGGCTTATTCACCACACCTCTTCAATTACTTTAACTACGTACTTGCTGATTATATTTTTATCAGAATTCTCCGAAAGAAACAATACCGCTATCTACAACTTGTGTTTGTGTTTTGGTTCTCTTCAATTTCTTGGTTGGTACGTTGATTTAAAACGTACTGGATACCTATGCATAGCTATCTAGTAGGTACTTATCTATACATCTATACAAAAAAATAAAATTGAAGTCTCGTCATAATAACAGCTTTGATACTAAATCCATCAGAATGTTTATACGGTAGGTACACATACAAATGTCTGTCTGTTTGTTCCGACTAATCTCCGGAACGGGTAGACCGATTTAAACAGGACTTTCACTGGTAGATAGCTGGTGTTATAAGGAGTAACTTAGGTTACTTTTATTTTGGAAAAAGAATTTAGGGCGCCGCGCATAACAAATATGTACACGCGAGCGAAGCCTCTAGGGGCGCAGATAGTACAATAATATATTTTTACTAACTTACCGTAAGAGTGTGTATCGTCTAAGCCCTAAGGTATAGTCGGTTTTTGTTCAACTAAATTTTAATTGGGATATGTTCATGTGCTCGTTTATTAAGGACTGGCTTTCTGACTAGAATAAACGTGAAAGTTTGTGAGAATGTATGGATGGATGGATGGATGTTTGTTACTCTTTCACGCCAAAACTACTGAACCGATTGCGATGAAACTTGGTATGTAGATAGCTGGAGATCTGTATTAACATATAGGCTACTTTTTATCCCGATATTCCCACAAGATCGGGACTTACGCGGGTGAAACCACGGGGCGCTGCGAGTAATAATTTAATTTTATTAAAAAACAACACAGTCGCTACATACCGAAACAAAATAGTAGTTTAAAATTAGGGTGTATTATGTGTTTCTGCAACAGTTCGCCACAATTTATTTTAAATATCAAATGTTAAGAGGTATAAGGAACGTTTAAACAGAAAACAAAACATACAGTAACGAAGAGTGAAGACTGCGAAGAGATACTTCTATAAGTAAGATTTATTAGTTTTCATTAGTTTAATTTCAAACTCAACTTAATTTTAATTTACGTAATCAAAGCGTGATCACTTCACTCACACACACACACACACGCAATCACTTTATATGAAATCTGCATACAACCTTGAAAATCATTTAATATTCGCTGCATCACAGAGCAAGACCTAATATAAATTTGATTTATTGATAAGGAGTCCTAATGAATTAACCATACAATAAAATCACTTCCTTATTATACTTCATATTATGGTTTTTCACGACAATGTCATGGTCCATAGACTAGTGTATTTTGATTTCTTTATTCTATTCATTACAAAGTTGTGCTCCCTCAAGAGCCAAATCAATTAATTGCATATATAGCCAAATAGTAGTATAACTGTATCAGTAGTAATAAAATAAACTGCAAGGTAGGCTGCGGCTGCATAGACGTATCTGATTGCGTATTTACCGCATGGTATGTTGCTACCGGATGCAAGTGCAACCGCGGCCTGGTCATACCTTTCATGGCACGCTCAGCATCCAGAACCTTTTTCCTTAAAGTGAATTTTGAACAGTAGACCCAGGACACTGTGCTGCAAACCTATAAATGTAAACCTGCGATTTCTGCTGTAGCTGCAGTTCAGGCCATGCTGGACAAGGTCAAAAACACCGCCAGCGAAAAGCATCATTAACTAATATCCTCCACCACATAAGTAAAACTTATTTCTATACATTTTTAAATCCTACACACCTCAAATAATGATAAAAGTTACATAAAATGTAATTTACAAAAGTTTTACCTTGAATTGGCTTTTCTGCCCCTCTAAAAATATTACAAAACCCCTTTGAGTTGATTACGGGCTCTCCACAATTCAAAGGATGTGCGATTATTTCCGAGTTTTTCGAGACCATTGCACCACATCAGCAATTGGGACACAATTGAACTGAGACGTCCAACTCTTCGGCAATCTATATTTATTGCTGCTGTACATAGTAAAATAGACGTGACATAGATCGTAAGTACATACCCTCGCTGACGGCGTAAAGTTAAAATTTAGAACCCGTATTTGACTCATACTGTGTTCGATCGGTATCGCAATGTCCATTAACCGAGGCCGTCGCCATTATCCTCAGCACACCTCACTGTGATTTGAATACAAAAAAGCCATTAAGTGCTTTCTTACTGTACCAGTAAACAATGAAATATTATAGTCGAGACTCCGTAATGAATTGATAGCTTTATTGTATAGAACTATTAACATCCAGACGTCTTAACGACGCGTGGACTGATCGTAAAATAGTGCCTGTCCATTCATATCTACTTACTTATAAAACAAGTCTGAAACATAATTACGTAATTAAATGCAGGTTTCATAAAACAAAAGATATGAGGAAATAATGTAGCTACCTTTTTTAATCTATACGAATATTATAAAGCTGAAGAGTCTGTTTGTTTGGTTGAACGCGATAATCTCAGGCATTACTGGTCCATTTAAAAAAAAATTTAGTGTTGGAAAGCCCATTTATCGAGGCAGTCTATATAACATCACGCTACAACCAATAGGAGCGGAGCATCAATGAAAAATGTTGCAAAAACGGGGCAAATTTAGAAACGCGTACGAAGTTGCGCGGGTCAGCGAGTTACGTATAATTTCTGACCACGTTAGGAGGACATACCTGATCCTCGATAGAATGTGAATGTTAACAATGGCAGTAAGAAAAATAAATTTAGGTTTTAAATCTAAATTTTAGTTGAGGACTAAGGGCCATTATTTATTTTAAGTTAGGTTAATCCTACTCTTGTTCTTTTTTCTGGAAAACTGTCCCTAACCTTTGTAAACCAGGGATTATTTTTTATATTGGGAACTCGCAGTGTCTATAGTTATTGAAATGTAACCATTTACGTTTACATAGACCAGGCACAAGTATTGGGCTGAATATATTATTGGTCTTCAAATAACAAACACATTGAACACTCGATTACAATAAACAATTTAAACTGAAGCTTTTCAACTCATTCATTGAAAGGTTTCTTAAATCGCCCTATGAAATAAATGATAAAATTTTATAAATTTCATTTATGCTCAACAGGCTCCTACTAACTTATACCCAAAGCCAGTTAAATATGTGATATCACTTGAAAGGAAAATATGCAATGAAACTCGAGTGAGCTTGTTTTGCAAACAACTTCTACTCGCCTATCAGAGCGGTGCGGCCGAACCTTCTATTGCTGAGTTAGGGGTCGCTAGTCCGATTTTCTTTCAGTTTAAATAAATGTATCCAGGTGTTTCATTTCAAATTATAAATACCTAGGCGACTGGTTTTTTTTTCGCCGCCTATGTAAATAAACTTAAAAAGCAAATCATTACCCTGAATAGAAAATTTGATCCAAATCTTCAAGTAATTTTCGAAGTACACGAAATAATATACAATATACAAAAATATTGTTTGTTTAAATTTATTAAATATGTAAGCAACCCGCCCGGCTTCGCATGGGTACAAATTATACACTTAAACCTTCTTCATGAATCACTCTGTCTATTAGTGAAAACCGCATGAAAATCCGTCCAGTAGTTTTTCAGTTTATCGCGAACAGACAGACAGACAGACGCGGCGGGGTACTTTGTTTTATAATATGTAGTGACTTACGAAAAGCATGTTTCTTTCTTCTTTTTTAGAAATAATTGGTTTCAGAACTATGCTTAGTTTGGGTCTAGATAGCGCTGTGTAATATATCCCAGAATATTAATTTTTTTATTAATAAAAAAAAGTATTTTTGTCTTTAATCACTACACTATTAGATAGCTGCTATTGTAACCGAAGTTAAAGATCACACCTAAGATCATATTGCGTTCAACTTTCTAATCTCTACCAATTTCAACGATTCACTACCAATTTTCCATTAATACTACTAATAATATAGTAATAAGTAATAGAAATTTGGTATTTTTTTTTTGTCTAAAATGAAAATTATATCATCGTAAAAACTAGTTTCAAGTCAGTATTTTGAATATAACAAGATTTTGCTATTGTATTAATTTGATAATAGTAACAGTAGAAATGTCCAATATATACGACATAAGGAGTGGACATGCCATGATACTCGTTTACGAGTTATACGACTTTAACGGCCACACTAAACTTGACCGTTTTATTTCATCGTCAGCGCTCTTCTACACATCATACGAGGGCTACACTGAAAATTTCGGGAATCAAGGAAGTGACACAACATTACTATTTAAAAATGTATTTATTGCTTTTCGAAGTATTCTCCCCGAAATTTGACACATTTTTCCATACGATGGAACCAATCATTGAAGCAACCATTCCATTCGGAAGTTGGGGTCTCCAAAATGGCCGTTTTGTAGGCGTCCACAGCTTCTTCAGGTGATGAAAATCTCTGACCACGCTTTATTCTTCATTTTAGGAAAAGTATAGAAATCATTAGGGCTTAGGTCGGGACTGTACGGCGGATGGTTTAATAATTCTATGTTTTCTTGCTCTAAAAACTCATTTGTTCTGTGCGCGGTGTGAGAAATCGCATTGTCGTGATGGAGGATGATGCGGCGGTTGCAGTTCTCTTTACGGAGTTCGAAAACGACCTGTGGCAAACAAATGCTAGCGTACCATTCTGCATTAACCGTTCTTTGTCCCTCAAGAGGAATAGTCGCAACATGGTCGGTTTTGGAGACAAACGTGGCCACAATTTTTTTTGCAACACTCCGTGAACGAACAATTTTAGTTGGCTTTAACTCATTTTCGTACACCCAAACTCGTGACTGGTTTTTTGTTTCGTGTTCGTACGCGTATATTCAGGATTCGTCACCTGATACAATGTTGTATACAGCATTTGAAGATCCTGCGTGGAATCTTTCAAGAGTTCTGACGCACCAAGTAACGCGAGCCGCTTTTTGCTCTTCACAGAGCAAATGCGGTATCCATCGGGAAAACAACTTTTTTATACTAATTGTTCATGCAAGATTATTTGTATTTGACTCATGCCAATGTCTAAATTTGCCTGAATTTCGCGGTATGTCACATGTCGCAATTGCTCAATCAGCTTACGCATAGCATCAACGTTTTTTGGGTGACTGCAGTTTTTGGACGACCTTGACGGGGATCATCACTGAGCTTGACACGTCCACGTTGAAATTCAGCAAACCAGCGATAAATTGTGGTTTTGGATGGGGCTTCATCACCAAATGCAGAAAGCATCCGGTCAACACACTGTTTTTGTGTTAAACCGCTTCGAAAGTCATAATAAATCATCGCCCTTGAATTTTCTCGAGTCAATTCCATTTTCTCAACGACTAAACAAGTTTGAGAAGACTTTGTGAGAAGACCGAGAATATTTTTTTAAATAAATAAATGGTATTCGATTTTTAAAACCAAGGAGTTTTCAATTAAAAAGATTTTAATATGATAGGAATAGTGGAAATATTCCATTCCCGATACTTTTAGTGCAGCCTATGTATATACATACATCAAACATCAAATTAGTAGATCGTCTTTTATACACTAAGTACCCACTGCTTTGATTTAGGAATTTAGTCTGTAATTGCAAGTTGTTCGTGGCACTTATTTTCATTTATATATAGTTTATATATTTATATATAGATTTGGTTTCCTTAGACGTATAGACTATACACACAGTCCAATTTTATTAAGCAGCCCAGCACAATATATGGAATCGTTTACTAATTTTAATAGAAAAGTTAGATCAGCCATATAGCCCATATACCTACGTTCGTACACTTCGTACAGAGGGAGTGAATGAAATTTCCTACATCGGTTTAAGTAATTCGTTTAAAAATTAATTTAAGTAAGTTCTTTGGATTGCTTCAATTCTGATAATATAAATATTAGACCGGTTTCCATACTTGGCAGCAATATTCAAGTTCACTGATCTAAATGAACAAAAGCACAATAGAGGATTTTTATTGTTTTAAGATTTGTAAAATCGGCTAAGATTCTCTGAATAAATCCCAAAGCTTTGGCTGCCTTGTTTCTTTTAATTGTCATTTATTAAAAGGTTTTTTCCTTACAAAGATACGAGAGCCTCGTGGTACCCTAAAGACAGCCTGGTTGATAATAATATCAATGTGGTTATTGAACAGTAGTTTGGAGTCAAAAACCACACCTAGATCCCTAAGTGTAATAACTCTAGTTAAGGAAGTATTAATTAAGGTTTTAATTAATAATATTATACTGGTTTCGGATATGGTTACGAATTTAAAATTATTTCGGATTATCCGTTAGGTTTCGAATAGTGTCAGTTACGGATATTAGATTTTTAAGGAATTGTAATAGAAAACTATAGATGGGTTATTACCTATCTATAGTTTTCTATTACAATTTGGCTTTATTTCTACCTAGAAAAAATTGTCATTTTACTACCAAATGATAACCTTATCATTTCGTAGTAAAATGACAAAATCCGAAATCATTCGAAACTTTTATTTCGAATTTATTTCGGTTATCGTAAGTTTTCAGTTACGGTTACAGACCTCCATAATATCCCTACTATAAATAACCTCCCTCCAAATTTCAAGTCTCTATTACTACAAAAATTAAGGACTACCATATAAACTTGCGAGAGCACTTAGGCCCTTAATTTAGTCCTGTCGTAAAATTTGTTCTTAGCTGACGTGATCTACCTATGAACAACCTCCCTGACAAATTTTAAGTCTCTAGTAGGTACTTACAAAAACTAACTACTTTCATTTAAATTTGTAAGAGCCCATAACAGTTGTTAATCCGGCCCTGTCGTAAAATCCATTCTTAGCTGGCGTGTCCTAAAAAATTACCTTCCTGCTAAATTTCGTCTTCATAGGTCAAGTAGTTTTCCAAATTTCGTGATTAATTTGTGAGTAGGTGAGTATTCTTTCGCTTTTGGTATACCGCATGTAACATAACGAACGTGCCTTATAGTCCTAGTGCCTACTAAAACTGGTATAATGACTTACAATCAGTCATTATTAGGTGGTATAACTTACTAAATTGTTTTTTAATTATTTAAAACTGAACAAGTTATTGTCACCCCCCTCCGATGAACCAAAGTATGTTTACCAGGCAGTACTAATATTCAACACAGAACATCTGACTGCGACTTGTGACAGTTTTTGTACAATGAGAGCGGAATCGTCTAACCAGTTGTGGATCTTACCTATTCGCGAAACCAGTGTGGTAGTTATGGTCTAACAAGTCTCTTATAAGTCAGAAACTTTGCCCAGCTGTAGGAAAGTTTATAAACAGGACTGATGTCGATACTTCAACTCTACAGGGGAAGACATATTTTTTACGATGCGACGTCAAACGCTATATCAATACTTTCATAGTAATTGTTTGTTTTAAAATTGCGTAGTATAGAATGATCGGTCAGTATATCTGTTTGTGCGTGTGTCCAATTTACTTTTTTGTCGGTTTATCTAGCAGAATTCTTTAGCAAAATGTTTCCTTTATTTATTTATGTTATTATGATTGTTTAAAAGTGTTTCTTTACCCATAGGAATGAGAATGTTCTACAGAAGTAGTCTTGATTAAGTAAAAGATGTGCTTATGCGTTCATTATGACTATATTATATTTTGTTGCCTTCGGATACCTATTTTGTCTCCAGCAAATAAATCTTAAGCACATACTACTCAGGGCTACATTCTAGAATATAAATTCACAAATAATAATATTATGTATTTGCAGCATACGGTACACCCGTCTACTTCTGGTATAAATGAAATAAAGAAAACTCCTATAGGGAGAGGAACCTGCGGCTCTTGGTGTACGCCGGAAGCTACACCAGCCCATAATGTGTAAGGAAGTAAAAGTACTCGTAAATATAATACTTAAATTCCTCCTGCTCCTTCTTTTTATTATTCTTTTTACGATTCTATTTCAACTGCTTAAATCATCGTTTGCCTTGAAACTTTACGTCCAGTATAAAGTAACCAGATCAGTTCCGCGCTTAGATATGGGAACCCCAAGGGAAGGAGAATTTCATACCTTAAGATACTTAAAATGTTGCTACTTTAGTATGTCTAATATGTGCCTCTGAACGCAACCAGTCTATGTTTACTGGTCTGTCCTATCGAAGATATTAAAAGAATAGGATAACTATTTAAATTACTAACTTTACACATGCTTACAGATTAACACAAACGAATTCGAACATCGAAACACAAACAAATTTACAAGAAGATGCAAAACAAAATAAAGAAAGGTAGGTACCACCTAATAAATAACTACGTTTCCACCGTTATGAGTTCTGTTTACTGTATACCTGAGTTGATAGCAGTGACCCACGAAAACATTTAGCATAACACTTGACGAATCCAGCAAAAAAGTAAGGTGTATTCAAACTAGAAACAAATTTAATCCAAAAGGAAATTGAATATTATTTTACTTCATTACCAAAGCAGGAGACAAAATAGACTAAAATAGTTAAACGGCTAATAGGTAATTATAAATAAGGCAACACATAAACATTTTGAGTCTTAATTGACAAAATCACAAAACTAATGGATAGTTGCCCCACTGTTTAGCATGGTGTCCACTTTTTAAATAACTGTACACCCCGGCAGTTTGTTCATACTTGGAATCGAAAATTTGGCACTGACAGAGCGCTGACTCACTTTCTATACGAGAATATTACTTGGTCTTAAAGCTACTATGACCTGTCAGCGTCACGGTGATCAACATCAATTGTTTGTTATTGAAGTATTTTGAGACTGTCTTTAATGGTTTTCAGCATAGTTCTTCACCTTCAGAAAGTGAAGCTATTTTCTACAAGTTCACTGCCTCAATATAGATCTAATAATGATATAACAGAAGCCGATACTGAACTCAAAGACTTCAAGCCAAAATCAGGCAATAATTCACCGGTAAAGTGAGTATGAAGCAAAAACATGTTTACAGCTTTAGTATTCTTCAAAAAATCCTATGAAGTCTTAATTATCTTCAAACATGCTTTATACGACTTATCCCAAACATGAACAAAGTGGTCGTTTCAGAGAAACGTCGACAGAGGAAAAGTCCGACTCAATAGTTGAAGCACCGCAAAGTCCAGTGCCAATATCTCCTACCAATAGCAAAAAATGCAAAGGCTTCCTAAAATACTATTTTTTTTGCGATCCTTTCATGCCCATAGACCCTCAAGGTAAGCGGTAAATTGTTTTTAATTTGTATAATAGCTGGCCCCTGTTGGGTGCCAATTAAGTGTCGGTTGTTAAAGAACCATTACGTCTGTTCTGAGATAATCAAATGTTGGCAATGGTTTTAAGACATTCAATTTCAATTCAATTCGAAATGTCTTTTATCATTACTGTGGCATTGAAAGAAACTTTAAGAGCATCGATAGAACTTATCAAGTACGACTTACACCATCATGTGGCTCTGCATGTAGCTGTTTAGTTAATATAAATAACTGTTTAAACAGTATTTGTCTGTAAGACTTGATATTCCTCATTGTATCTTTTTGTTTTGGTTTTTGCAATACATGAATGTATACTTCAATGACCTGCTTACAAAATATGTTACTTTTTAATTGTATAAATGAATACCGCAGCTTAATTTAACAACAATATATATCACTGGGGTTTTAGGTCGAGTATACATCAGTTGGCTCCTACTAGTAACATTCTGCTACAGCTATAACGCTTGGTGCATCGCTCTCCGCGCCACCTTCCCCTACCAGACCCCTGAGAACACCCCCCTGTGGATGACTGCTGATTACCTTTGCGATATCATATACCTATTAGATGTGGCGCTGGTGAAGCCAAGGCTTATATTCCTCCACGATGGATTCTGGGTCGATGATCCAGAGGAGACGAGGAAAAATTATAAGAAAAAACTTCAGTACAAGGTGAGGGCAGGATAATCTGATCTCGGAAGTATTTTGGACACTAACACTATGCAGGGTAAATTAAAAGTTGTGTACTTTCTGGAAACCACGTGTCAGTTGCTAACCTGCTCGTACCAAACACCAAACTGCTTCATTCGGCAAGGGCGAACGTGTTCGAGGTTCCTGCACCTCGCAACAACCTACAGAAATATGCTCCGATGGCACGAGTCTTAAATACTCCGAACGATGTATCACAACGACTGCACAAAATATATTTACGTGACGGAATTCGGGAGGGTAACATTCGTTTATTTAACTCATTTAAATTAATTGTTTCTTTGTATTTTCATTTCACAAAAGTGGTATTTTTTCACTCTTTTTATGCCGACGTTTTTGTATTGGGTATTTTAACCTGTAATGCCAAAATGTCTTGGAAATAAATAAGTAAATTGGTTTGTCTTTAAGGCCTTATTTTTACGCTATTTGTAGCAAAGTAAGAATGTAGTATACATTACTGAATTTCAACATTAAAGGAAAAAATCATAACCATTGACAAATGAAATTGAAATGGTGTAACAAAAGAAAATTATCTGAAATAGTCCGCATAATGGTTTTGGGGAAAGAAACATTAATAAAGTCCCGTAAATATTAAACTTTCGAGAAAACTGAAAACTTGCTTTTTTTCTTTTCGACATTTATACCACGTCCACCACGTTCCACGGACCACGTCTCCAGTCAGCTGATTGTTGTATAAAAGAAAAACCAATTAGATTATTTTATATTTAGCCTGTATAGACCTGCTTAAAAAACGTTGAGTAAGAGAGATCTACACGCTCATGATTTCTATCATCCTATCACCTCTCTCTCGATGACATCAGTTGATTTACTTCTTCTTCTTTCTGGAAATCAAGTGATGTATTCGATTTATTACCATCACATTCACGACCTTTTTCGTATTCTTAATCGTTTCTTGCAGTTTGATGTAGTATCGTTGCTTCCACTGGACTTGCTTTATTTCTACTTCGGCACACATATGGTGATCCTCCGCTGGCCCAGACTGTTAAAGTTGCAGACGTTCTGGGAGTTCCACCAGGCAATGGATAGGGTGCTATCGTCTCCGTACGTGGTAAGTATACGCATGCTAAAAATAGACTTTAGCTTTCGTCATTCAGTTGTTGAATATAATATATATATAATATATATATACATAGTAGTATAAAGTTGATTAATTTTCCTGTACAATCATAATAATTGTGTACCTAATTAATTAGGTACATAAAATTTTGTCCTCATTAGAAAAAAAATATCAAAAATAGAATGATAATAATACGTTCACACTTTTGTCTTCATACAAGTTACGTATGAGGATAGTCTTAATCGTAAAAGAAGATGATATCACAGAACCCCGAGAGAAGAAATTTACTTAAAAAATTAAGTAAATACTTTAACGTGACATTTTATCTAGATCTATTTTATTTATGTTTTCATCGAAATTTTTGTGCCATTTGCATTTTCTTTATTTTACCGATACGGAATCATTTTTATGCTTTTATACCTACATTATAAATGTATGGAGGTGGTTGGCTTCCACAATTATAATGTAATCATATAATAAACTAAAAAATATTTAACTTAGTGCATACAACAAATCACAGTGTAACGTAACAAGACAACGTTGTAAGAAACTTACATACAATACACATTCATGCCTCTATAACTCCAAAGGGCTAGGCAGAGATATGTCACGTACATACCTACATTTCGACAGCTATATTTTTATCGCGTGTTATTGAGGCCAAACCTATTACTATTGTCCTTTAACATACTCTTTTCTAGGCTCCAGGTTGCTTCTAAAAATATCCTTGCAGAAACATCCAATAACAATGTTCCTCAATCAGAAGAAGAATAATTATAGTTTAAAAAACTAAAAAACACGCTTCTATAGAAAATTCAACTAAAAAAAATAAAAAAAATTATCGAATTATTGCATTGTCATCGGTCTTTGACACGTGTGCAAAATTTGAATAAAATCTGGCAGTTTAAAGTGGGTCAAAATCGCGCCCAAAGGAGTCGGTTACAAACACAAGTGAAGCTAATATAAAGCGTGTAAAAATAAGTTTTTCTATTACAGGTCAGAATTGGCAAGACTCTTTTCTACATCTTCTACCTGATCCATTTAAACGCTTGCGCTTATTATGCCATGAGTAATTACATCGGGTTGGGTTCCAACGGCTGGGTCTATGACAACCAAGGCAATGCCTACATCCGGTGTTTTTACTTCGCAACCAAAACTGCTACTTCGATTGGGAAGAACCCCAAGCCTGAAGACACTAAGGAGTATCTGTTTATGACGGCTGCCTGGCTCATGGGGGTTTTTGTCTTCGCGTTGCTCATTGGACAGATCAGGGATATCATTGCGACGGCTACGAGAGCGAGGGTTAGTAGTATTGACTGTTTTGTAAACGCTATTATGTTATTACAAGACCTAATTATTTTATGAAGTTTAGCATCTCCTTTTGTGCTTGCAGTTAAAAATGGATTTTATTGTGAACACTCCTTAATATAGAGTCATTATTTTCTTTAGTCATATTAGTCATATTTCGTATGTTAATTTTAAACAATTGAGTCACTTGTTAATATTATTGCGATGCCAAGTTCACAAACCTTGTTTGAGAAAATTTAAAATACCCCCGACTCGAAAATCCCTTAAACAATTACAAAAAGGTTCATGATCTTCGAACGGCTGAACAAATTTTCTTGAATTGTATTTATGAACACTCTTGATCAAGTCACCTTTCAAACAAAAAAAAAACCACATTAAATCGGCATATCCGTTTGGGAGCTATGGTACCACAGACAGACACACACGTCAAACTTTAACACTCCTTTTTTTGCGTCGGGGGTTATAAAAACAAAGTACATTTACATATAAGGAAGTCGTATTGTGGTATTCATTAATTCTAGTATTGCGATACAAAGAGTGAATAAGTGATAGCGAATAGTACAAGCGAATATTAGTGAGAATTACTGTTAACTGTGACTTATGATTGTAATTGTGTTAATTGCGAATGATTGAAATAATTGGTTAATAAATCGAATCCTGAACGTCGGCTCGTAACAATATGTTAGGTCCCAGTTTTGTACATGGAGTTTTTTTTACATTTAGTCACTTGTTTGTAGGTTTAATCACAGATTTTTATGTCGAGTTCTTGCTTTATTAATTGAGTCACTGGATGGTCGGTGTTGAGTCACTGTAAAACCACGGTAATACTATCTAACTAGATAACATTACCGTGGTAAAACTAAGGGAAGACAATATTCTTAATAATTAGATATTTAGAGAATTGTATGTTGTTGTTGTAGTATAATTATATGTTGATTATGATGATGAAGTAAAAATATTTGTTTGTAAAGACCGAGTACCGTAAGACCGTGGACGGGTGCGCGCGCTACCTGCGCCGCCTGAACATGCCCGCCGCGCTGCAGAGGAGGGTCGCGCTCTGGTTCAGCTACACGTGGAGCAAACAGCGATGCTTCGGTAACTATTGTACTTTATTGTACTTTAAAAATAAACAATGTTAATGTATGTACTTATATTAACATTGTTTATTTATACGAGTAGTGGAACACTATCGACGAAACAGCTGTAGCTGATTTATGTCGCGTTCCAATAAACAAGAAACGATTCGTTTTGCTTACGGACGGTAAAATTTTCATTGAAAATTCAACGAAATTTTACCGTCCGTAAGCAAAACGAATCGTTTCTTGTTTATTGGAACGCGGCATTATACCTTTGTAAAATTAATCTGGTGGATTTCAGATGCATACACTAACACCCGTACTCCCCAAGGGGTAGGTAGGGTGCAAGCAAGTAAGATGAATAAATTGGGAGTGTATTGAAAGGGAAAGGTAGATAAGGGGCCATCCACACTTTACGTCACACGAGGGGAGGGGGTCAACGAAGTATGACATTGTAGGACAAGGGGTGAGGGGGTCATAAGCTTCGTGACGTCACATGTTGAAATCTAAAGTTTAAACACAAAACATTACCTGTAAACGAAAGACTAGACACGTTACAACACTTTTATTTAAAAAAAAATAGAACGGGTCTTTTCAGTTCTGGGTGTAAAATAGAAAAATATGTAACCAGGAAGGGGGGGGTCCCATAAATGCGACCACAAGGACGGGTAGGGTCCAAAAATCATGAAATTCCTATGACGTAATTTATGGATGGCCTCTAAGAAGGAAAGGCAATCGAAGGAAAGCTGTATGCTACCATGAGTAGAAATTAACATAACACACGCGCTCGGGTTTGTTCAAACATTTATTTTTAACTTGAAATAACTTTTTGATTAAGTTTAGCGAAAAAAAATTTCTAAAAATATTTTTTCTGCAAAACTCATTCATAACAATTTATTTTTTAAACCCTATTGTATCTATTCTTAAAATTGATTTTCATTCAAAAATGAACTTTTTTATGTACTTACAGATGAATCTAAGATTCTGAACTCACTACCGTTCAACATGAAACGTGATGTAGCGCTTGCAGTGCACATGACAACATTGAGCAAGGTAAAACTACCCAAGTTACTTACATTCGGGGAAATACATTATATTTTAATTAGAAAGAGGGCTTCGAAAAGTTAAATTATACAATAATCCGCGTGAGGTGTCTTTGGGACACCCGGTTGGAACGAAGTTCCTTTCGCTATATAATATGTGTATAATTATGTTGGATGGATTTAATAAATAAATATCAAATAATATATATTTCAAAAACTCGAAATTATAATTGCGCCACCTGTGAAAGTTGCTCTTCCTAATATACGGGTAATTAGTTTACAAGATATTGCAGTAGTATCGCTCAGAATCCACAGATAGCGTAAAAATAAAATAAATCAATTCGCGGTCAGCATTTTTCGTTGAGCTAACACTTTTTTTAAGTGTAATGTGCCATAAGGAAATTCGTTCCAATAATACGAATATAAATGAATTTTTGAAAATTTGGAACTCCGAGGGTAGTCCCCTCAGGCCCCTCACCCCACCAGGGTTTTCGGTGGGGCGGTGAGTCGGATTTGAACCTACTAAAACCACACGGTGTGCCATACTGCGCCTCAACAGCTTTTATTACGACATCGTAGTATACCTACCCCTATCTACCACCAACGATTGTCAGCTGTTTTTTATTTATTTTTTATGAAATTATCGTTTCATTTAGCTGTACTAACATGATGGAGTGTAAAAAATGCTCATAAAAACTGTAAAAAGATAGTTTTTTTTCATCGGGATCGGTTTCTTTTCTGACCCATCGTCAAAGGTTTTTTTATGGTATAGGGGGCAAACGAGCAGACCCCCGCAGGGTCACCTGATGGTAAATGACAACCGTCGCCCATGAGCACCTGTAACTCGAGAGTCACAAGTGCGTCGCCGCCCTTTAGGGTGAGAGTAGGAGAAGAGGGAGAGGGGAGGGGAAGAGAGGGGAGAGAGGAAGGACGGGAATAAGGGAGAGGAAGGGTTAGGGCCTCCGGTAACCTCACTCATGCGGCGAAATGCAATGGAAGGATTGCTTCACTGCCGGTTTTCTGTGAGGCCGTGGTATCGAGCGGAGTCGAGCCGGCCGATATGTGCCGAAGCATGGCATTAGCTCTATAGTCTGTCTTCGTTTTCGGGAGCGTTTCACTAACACCCGGTAAAGTTAGCGTGTATAGAAAGGAGTGCTACGTTTTAGAACAGTCCAGTCCTAAAACGATGCTACACCTTACTGTAACAACACGTTGTAAAAGTCATTATTACATTTATGTAACTTCAGGTGCAACTATTCCGAGACTGTTCGGATTCTTTGCTGCGGGATCTGGTGCTGCAGCTGCGTCCTGTGTCGTTCCTGCCGGCCGACATCGTCATGCGCCGCGGGGACGTCGGCCACGAGATGTACATCATTAGCTCCGGAGAATGTTTTGTAAGTGTCCTTTTATATAACACGTCCTGTTTTTAGGATTCCGTACCCGAAGGGTAACCAACGGGACCCTATTACTAAGTCAGCGGGATCTTTCTTAGGATCGGTAATATGTAGACAGTAGACTATAACAACAAATATTACAAATAAATTAAAAATTAAAGGGGCCTCTCCTACTAGAAACGTATTTCCGCATTCCGCACGAACCCTTCATGCGCGAGTCCGACTCGCACTTGGCCGCTTTTTGTTTGTTTTGCATAAAACTCGGGAATCTAAGTGCTGAATAAAAATCTACCGGCAGGCTCCAAACTGAGGAGAAATCAGATAGAACTATATTATTTATTTTACTTTACAGTTTTCAGTAACTGTAAAATAAAATAAAATGAAAAAATTATAATGAGAGAAAAGCAGATCATTTAAGAGAAGACCGGTTACATGTTTTCGCTAATAAGAAAAAAAATTATAACAGTAAACAGCAAAAGAGATATATTTAGAATCACGATACATCAAAATTGTATTTGTACAAGTTTACACCTAGCTTTCAAAAAGTAAATTACATAAGCGCTTTTTCTGCGTAGATAATAGTAAATGTAGGTTTTGATTTAATTCTGAAATTTATATAGTATACTAGATGCACCCGGCATGCGTTGCAATGCCTTTTTTTATAATTTTACATGAAAATTTATCGTACCTACAGTTATTGTATTCGATTGCCATCTTGCAACCCTATTGCGGATCTGTGGATGGAACAGAATAATTTAAAAACCGCTATTAAAAAATAGGGGTTGATCGTAGGGGGTTGAAAATTCAGGGTGGTATGTATTTTCTAATGCTGTATCATAAAAAATAAAAATTATCTAAAAATTAAAAAAAAAATTTAGTAGTGGACTACCCTTAACATATAGGGGAATGAAAAATAGATGTTGTCCGATTCTCAGACCTACCCGCCGTTTCGGAGGAGTTTAACTACAAACACCGCGACACGAGAATTTTATATATTAGATAATATTTCAGGTAATGTCACAGGACGAGAACGAAGTGTTGGCAACTTTGCAGGAGGGCTGCGTCTTTGGTGAAATAAGTTTGCTCGGCATTGACGGGCTTCGGCGACGAACTGCCACTGTGAGGTACTACTCATTAATATTATTTAAAAAAACTACTAATCTTTGGTATAAACGTAAGACCTATAAATGTAGAAAACCTTAGAGAAACTTTGCAACCTAAAGTCCCGCGTTGGGCGCCAAAATAAAAAAAAAACAGTCTTTTTTTATTTTATAGGGGCCAAACGAGCAGACGGGTCACCAGATGGTAAATGACTACCGCCGCCCATGGGCACCTGTAACTCAAGAGTCACAAGTGCGTTACGGGCCTTTAAGGTGGGAATAGGGGAAAAGGGGGAGAGGGAAGGGTTTGGGCCTCCGGTAACCTCACTCACTCGGCGAAAAGTAATGCAACGTTGCTACTTAAGATAAATATTAAAAAAGATTGCCTCCTCTTTTGGAGATTCGAGCATCACCATGATCGATATCTGAAACAGTTTCGAGCGTGCATCACAGTGACCTCTCATACGCATTATGTAATAGACCAAATTACTGGTAAATTAAGAAAAAAATACCGTCTTGCAAAGTGCGTATAAGGCAAAATAAGGTACCTAATTCTTAAAATAGACTGTTATATCATCTTCCGTCAGCCATCAGCCAAACGTCATCGGACAATAGTAAAAAGTTTTTGCCCGTTGAAGAAGTAAAATATCTTTACTTTTTTTTTTAAAGTATACTAGTAACGTGGGTTACACATTACTAGTATTCTCGTTAACCCCTCCAGTTAAGCTAAATGCTTGTATTAGGAGTGGATTCACGTCGGTAGTGCTCTGGACGGGGTTCGAACCCGCAACCACTTGATCGCAAGTCCAACGCCTTAGCCATTACGCTAGCGCCGCTTACTTTCACTTTGACCCGACATTGGCAAAATACATTAAATTTAAGTGAATTAACTAAAATCATGGTATCGTAGATCACGCGGCTACTCCAGCCTCTTCGCTCTGTCAAAGAACGACCTAGACGCAGCTCTGAAACATCACAAAGAAGCTGCCCACGTGCTACGTATTCGAGCCGACCAGATCATCCGGGAGAACGCGGCCAGGTCCGCCAAGCAACGGATGAAAGCTGACAATAAGCGGCTCAGCATCCACACGGACACTAGCTCCGTGGCCAGGAGAAGACGCTCTTCTGCGTCCAGCGGCAGTTTAACTGTGGACGGGAGAAGACATGGATCGGTCAGTGCCCTGTCTAGAAGAAGGTTGTCTGCAGTCTCTGAAGTTAATAAGGTCTCTTTTTTACTTACTAGATTTTAGGTCAGTTTTTAAGTTTAACGCAGACGAAATTGCGCGGGTCAGCTAGTATATTAATAAGTGAAGAGAATTCTTTCTACAAAAAAAAAAGAAAAATTCGCGAACGCAAGAATATGAAATTTATAATATTTACATTTTTTAAACAAAGTTAAAAAATACAAAAAATGTGCTACATCTAGCTACACGCGTCCAGTTTTTAAACATATTTATTTACTTAGACAATATTATAAATATATATATTTGTAATGTGCTCATTAAGATCTATCGATACCTCATTCATAAAAAATCGATTCAGTAGTTTAGGCGCTACAGTGGAACAAACGTAAATAAAAACATACATACACAGACTGCTATAATCATAACCCTTCCTTTTGGATTAGCCGTAGTCGGGTAAAAATTTATATAATGGCTGATCTATAAAATGTATGACGGCCGTAATATGCAAAAATAGTGTTAGTAGTCTGAAATTACCATTAACATTAACTAAAAATATTAAAATAAATATAATGTAATAGTAATAATAATATATACTTAATATATTTTTTAAATATTGCATGAATGTATCACAATAATATTATTATGATACATTCACGTTCATGCAATATTTTTATCTGTTCTGATTCTAGTTTTTGTTCTCAGCCATCATCACGACCTTCTCTGACATCAATATGCAGCGGAGCTCGAACCCCATTACCCAAGATCGTGCTGTCCGGGGACTGAACTATCTATCATAACGCTTAATACAAAGCTGTGTTTGTTTTCGTATACACATACGAAAATACATTAAATAGTTGCATTTAGTTCTACATTTAAGGAGTAGTAGGTATAGTATATACAAACAGATTAGAAACATAAATGTGAATGTTAGATTGTCTTTGTCACTTAAAGATAAGAAAACAAATCAGAATTTAGCGTAAGTACAACCATGTTACAATGTAAGTTTTGTGAATGGTTCAATTTTTTTGAATGGTTTATTGAAAAATTAAATTTCAATAGGTTTATCTCATCCTGAGAAATTTTCAAACCGTTTCGACCAAGAAAAACCATTTCGAGACGTTTTCAGACATTCTTAGAGTTCTCACTGCGAGTCGAGTTGTATGGTTGCAGCAAGCGCGCTTACTGCCCACCGTTGGCTTTTTCATTTTGACATTTTGAAATGTATTATACGTCCACGTTTTAAAGCTCAGATTGGAATGACAACTTAATTGCTGGGGTGGAGCCGTGCCGTTACCGTGACGGTATAGTGTGTGATGAACTTTACCCGCGTACTCCCGTGTTCTTCGATAAGTTATTACGACACGCTAGTTATTGTCGCCAGTCGTCGGGCTTAGACCTGAATACATTCCTATCCATGTTTTAAATTTTGTTTGAAAACAAAGTCCTAGAGAATAAGGTTGAAAGATGTCAAGCAGTATACCGAAACAGGGCCAAATAAAAACGCCCCTAACCAGCGGGTGTGTATGAAAGGTCTTAATGAATGTTTAAAAGATTTTAACTACTTAAGAGTCGTTATTATTTTCATGTTTATAAATCCTTAAACCAAGAACCAATATATACTAAATGATTTGACAATAGTAAATTATGACGTCACAAACCGCTATCCAATGCAATTTTCTACAGAACCTTAGGCTATATTCAGATGACGGGCGTTGAGCGCGCGATTTGATAACGCTTGTTAACAAGTGGGTACACGAATTTTTTTTAAAGCCGAAACGACACGAAATTCGTGCGTCGAATCAAAACGCGCGTTCAAAATCCTTTGTCATCTAAATATAGCCTTATAGTAATTAGGCACAACCATATACATCATCGCTTCGTTAGAGTAAGATATAGTATTATCATATAAAGTGTAGTATGTATGTGTGTCCCGAGCAAAATGAGACGTAGCAATCGGTTTGTCTCTTTGTCGTAGGTGGATGTCATGACCATAGATATAAGAATAGAGCATGCAAGGTAAGCCTCACGTGTCTCACGGTGCGAGAGAGATCGCTGCACGCAGAGGCGTGCAGCGATCTCTCGACCCTCCTCAAAGAGAGGGCAGAGGACCTCTCTATCTCTTTCTTAATTCCCGCACATGCGCAGTCACGTTAATCATAATCATCACGATTATATGCAGAATTGCAGTTGATGCACACTGCAGGTTGGCAGTAAATTTTGCGGCTCTATGGAAATATTTAATTTTGGACAATGGGTGAATAAAAAATTAAATGTAAGTTAGGGATGGTTCAATCAAGGGGGGAGAGGAGAGGAGAGAGACCATAAGGGGGAAGGGGGTGTAGTGAGAGTGAGATATCACGTGTATTTATTTTTTCGTAGAACGCGCGATTATATGTGTACTTAAAGATAATATTTTAAAATTTTAAATATATTTTGAACTTAAAAAAACACACATGATTTTGGCTAGAGGGGGTGGGGTTAGTCTAAAATCTCACCATGTATCACCAGGGGGGATTAAAAATGTGCAAAAAAAAACACGTGATTAATGGATGACCCCTTATATGTAAAATATATATATATATATATATATGTGTGTGCAGTGAGAGAGCGATAGAGGGCTTCTGCGTGCAGCGATCTCTCTTGCACCGTGGGACACCTCAAAGCATCGGGTAGGGTAAAATTGGCGTGCTCTATTCTTGTATCTCTATGTCATGTCATGGTCATGACTTAGATGCGCAAAGTTTATCTCTAAATAGGTACAGAACTCGCTGTTTTGAGTTTGACGAAAAAAAATATTTTCGTTGCAGTACCATTTAGCATTTCTATAAAGCAATTTGTTAGATCTTAGCTTGTCTATTTTTTTTATCAAAAAGCACTTAATAGCGAAGACAGCCGAACTTAATTTAATTTCACACAACAGTTAAGTTTAGGATCCTTTAGAAATAAAATACGTTTTTAAAAATAGTTAAATTGCTGATTTGACGTTATTTATTTAAAAAATATATTGCAATTGATGGCAATAAAAATGCTATCTCTCTGCAATAAAATCATTAACCCAGATTTATCGGCATATGAATAAGTTTTCAGAACATGTCTTGTCCATAAAATCGAGTTAAATGTTTTATAGAGTGTTTGTAATAAGTAGGGAAATATATCCAGATTTCAAATTTAATATAAGACATACCTAAAAACTTCATGAAATTCAAATTGTATGAATTAAATTATGTTATCGATAGCTGTGTCTCACTTTACTTGTAACATATATATTTTGTACAGGTATTTTATAAGTGTATATTAATTGATTGATTGATGTCGACAAAATTGGCTCAAACCGTGTGTACCTAGTTTTTGAGAAATATTTTTATAAATTCTTCAATTTAATGAAAAAATAAATGTACCTGCTCTGTATGTTTCGAATATATAAATGTGACATTTCAAATATTGATTGATTTTATTCAACCTGACGAAGGCTATCTACAGAAAATATCTTACCGACGTCCAAGATTACCGTAACAATTTCTAATAGACATATTTCTTTTTGAATTTGAATTGTATTATGACTACAATTAGCGCAGTAATAAAAAAAAACTGTCAGTCGTAGGACTGCACGTCAGAAGTAAAAACACATTTTTTAAAGATTAATTAATAAGGAGCTGACAAATCTCAATGTTTATATTAGCGCCCTCTAGTGTATCTATATATATATATATATATATATATATATATATATATATATATATATATATTATTAGCGTGACGGTAACGAGTTCAGTGCTTTATCCTCATAGCAAAAGAGCACAAACGTGCCCAAAGAAGTTTTCACTTCAGTAAAAATGCCATACAATTTGCCTTTTCAACAATATCATAAAAATCTTGAATATTTTAGTAAAATTTTATCCTTAACTAGCTGTTCGTAATTCATATTTAATATGTTGAGGTCTCTCTCACCCTCCAAACATATTCTAGTTTTATCCCTTCTTCGTCTGCAAGTCGCCACCCTACAAATTACCACTCACCTATATTCAAAGCTAAAACGGTAGTTATACTCTACGAAGGATCACTTGGATCCACATATTAAAGTCTTAATCGCCCTATAAATAACTAGGTACTTAGAAATACATGATCCAAGTGATCAACACACAGGTTACAACACAACACGTTAACAGGTTTTAACACTTCTAAAATATTACAAGTATGTTTATCAGCAGTCTGGTAACCATAGTACAGGCTCTGCCTAGTTTGGGATCAGACGGCCGTGTGTGAGATGTGTGGAGTTTTTATTATTATTCTATGTATATCTCGTTTCTGCATTTGTTGTAGCAGCCAAATGCAGAAACGAGGTATACAATCTTACTAATATTATAAAGGTGAAAGTTTGTGAGTATGGATGGATGAATGTTTGTTACTCTTTCACGCAAAAACTACTGAACCGATTGCGATGAAACTTGGTATGTAGATAGCTGGAGATCTGGATTAACACATAGGCTACTTTTTATCTCGATATTCCCACGGGATCGGGACTTATACAGGTGAAACCGCGGGGTGCAGCTAGTAGAATAATATTTTGGAAGTCTTAAATTGTAACCTGTGTGTTGATCACTTGGATCATGTATTCCTAAGTATGTAGTTATTTATACACATATAAAGTTTTAAAGAATGTGCTGTACTGTACTGAGGCAACTTCCGCATCATTGTCACTTCTCCTAACGTTAAATTGGCAGCGTGCTACTGGTAGGAACAACCCTGGTAGGAAGGCTACATTCTACTACTGTAGACTGTACTGTACTCATCATTATGCAAGTCTTACAATATTTTATTCCTGTTTTATTATCACATATCACAACATAAGCACCACGCCTATTTGTAAGTATAGCAGAGGTGATAAGACTTGACACTTAGTCTTTTTCTATCATCATGACGCTACCAGGACAAGGTCTTCTATTGCAGTCCCCGTTTCTATTCTTTTAGCGTCTTTTACACTTTCATTTATAATGATTTCCCAGAAAATCTGTTTACGGCTCAAAACAGCTTAAACTTCTTTATTAAAGTTCAGCGTTCCATGTGACTGCCCAAAAAATTTAGTAACGAGTAGCAAGGCTATTTTGTTTAAGCCTGTTCGTTGTTGTTCATAAAATAAAATGAAAGGACAATGGTGTCAATTCTGTTGTATTACTCTCTTGACTATAATTTACTAAATTTTCTTCATACAAAATGTAAACCTTGCACACTTTGAAACAAGGTCTTATTTCAAATTTAAACAAGTAGGTAACATATGTCGCTATCGAAATAAGCAATTTATTTGTCGACTAAAGTCTGACACGCTTAAATAAGCTTTAATACCACGTAGCGAGAGCCGCTATCCGTTGAATGCCATCTCTTTTGCTCTGTGTTTTTAGTAAGCGTCTTCGTAGGTGTCGATTAAAATAACGTCATCTTAGGTCGTTATTAACAAGTTTTTATATGGCAATTATACGGCATTTGAATAAATGGGGACTCTCGGCTGCATGGAAATAAAGTTGAGTATATGTTGACAGGTTTTTGTGAAATTTAGTGGCGCTGAGAAATAGATGGCAGTAACAAATAGACCTTGTTACGAAGAAGACAAGGTTGATTTCATATAAAGAAATTAAGTCAGGTTTTAGTTTAGTCGAGTGTACAATAGAATCGGGACCAATGTCTTACGGAAGTATAAATCTTGTGGTAAATTCGAAGACCCAACTACCAGACATAGTTTGATAATACTTATTAGTCTGTTGTATCTCATGTAAACAAGAAGTAAAACGTGATCAGCGGGTTGAATGTCGAAGTTGCATGTAACTTAATACTGATTGTAAAAATAATCTCACGCTAGTAGTGATGCAACTTCGGCCTCGCCCAAATACTACGTTTTACATATTTAGGGCTCGAATAACCAATTTTTATTTTCACTAAATTCCGTTCAGTGTTTCTTAACTTAACCCGACCATACAATAATTACTACGTAGGCCCAGCGAGACTTTTGATTTTGCACCCTGCAAACTCAAATTACAAGTCTGCAAAAAACTCTTTGTTTTTCCTTAACCACGTTGCATGCGATTGCTCCGTTTTTAGTAATAGAACTGATTCTTTGTAATTAACTATTCCCATCTACAAAATTCGTCTTTTTCACTTTGCAAACGAATCATTAAGTTAAATGTTTACTTCCTTGACACACTGATTAACTTTATTATGTCGGGCTTGCGTGCATCAAGCGCGGTGACAATAGAATAATCCAACAAATCCTTTATGCACTAGATTTATAGGAAACTGAACTTTATATCATGGCATTATGTCATGATTGAGGGCAAGGAAAAGCTGGTTAAGAGTTAATGGAAAGTTACGACGGCTACTGCAGTTTTTTCAGTATTGTTCGGCATTTTTAACCGGGTTTTATTTCCATTTGAACAGCACGGATTTAATCAACGATTAGGGATTATTAGTAAAACGGTGTACTCGTATCTTTCTCATGTATAAAAACTGTAGGTCTTAGTAGAAAGTTTTCTGTCAGTAATAAGGATCGTTAGTTATTTTAACCTGACGTTAACTGTGACTATTATTTATATTAAAAACACAGACGAAAGAAGTAGGTTCAGTTTTCAGAGCCCATAAAAGGATTTTCTATGCCAATGACTGGTATGTAATGTACAGCTAATGTAATTTAAATTAAAAACATGTTACTAAGTCAAACTGCTCCATTTGATATAAAATCTACTGAAAAACGTTTTCTTATGTTGTTAAAACAAATATCACCTAAATCCCTTTTCTGTTTAAATTCCACTAGTATTATAAATGCGAAAGTTTGGATGGATAGATTTTTGTTACTCTTTCACGCAAAAAACACTGAACCGATTACGATGAAACTTGGTATGTAGATAGCTGGATACCTGGATTAACGCATAGGCTACTTTTTATCCCGATATTCTCGGGAGATCGGGACTTAAGCGGGTGAAACCGCGGGGCGCTGCTAGTTACTATTATATGGGCTATGTAATATGTAGTAAGAGCTAATGTATACAGCTGCCGGGTGACTTGTAATACAGGATTATATACACCTTTAACAGACTGCAGCTTTGGCTTTAACAATATAATCATGTATTTCCACGGGAATTAACGCGATCACGAACAGGTATTATCTCCATACCTCTGAATTGCCTAACGGTTCGACCAGGTTGCACTGGCCGTGGTCACAGACGCGCGCCCTCACGCCCTCCGTCGTCGAGATTTAAAAGTTAGTATTTAACTTTAACAAAACAAAATACATAGTATGTAGTCTACTACACTGTACACTGTTTAGACACTTGTTTTGTTTGTCAATTGTGAGAGAAATAAACGAAAATATTATTATTAGGTTGCCGCTTAATGTGCCAATAAATGGGTGTTTTACCCTGTGTAATATCTAATAGACGACGAAGGGAGACTTGGAGGTCAGTGAGGACAGAAAAAGATAGGCCATTTACCCTTCAGAATCTAGTCAAGACAGATTTTAAATTGAATCTGATAAAGAGAAATAGTTCGAAGAAACTATATAAATAACTAGCTTTTTTCAAATTTAGATTAGATTGTAAATCTAGGATCCAATCAGAGTACCAAATGTTGTCTATATTCGGTCGGTAATTAAGTTGTAATTAGATTACAAACATTCGAACATCTTCACAAATTTTCACATTTAATCATGCGCGCCTTTTTCCAACTAAGTTGGGATCGGCTTTCAGTCTAACTACGATACGGCCGAGCTTTGATATTTTACGTGAAACGACTGCCATCAGACCTCCACAACCCAAGCACTAGGCGATATCGAAGTTCTGTAGTTAGGTCAGGTTGTCGGACTTTTTAGGGCGCCAACTACCCGTAACGAATGCCATAGTTTGTTTGTATGCCCCCCGAGACCGACGGTTTAATTTAACGAGCTCTCCGAGATACGGAGGGGTCTCAATGTGTTAAGAATGTTCACCCGTCCTAGACTGACCTGACTAGTATTACTTAACTTTGTAATGTGCTAGCCTACTCGGTTACCACTTAGCCACGAGCCCCTTATTTCACATATTTTATAATATTACTTGAATTTCCTGGTGTCCGTGTGCTATTTTAATCCGGGATACCACTTCTGTGTTGTCAAATTTCATCCAAATGCGATGCTTTTGTAAAAAAACTAAAAGAAAAAAAGTGAACTAAGATAACTACGCATGAGAATTATAATTCCAGGATACTTATCTACAAGTTAAACAGCTACCAATTTCTTTGTTCCCCTTCTCAATATGTTCATTTTTTGGCACTTACTTATTAAGTACATGACTAAGCACTATTACTACTAATAAGCACATAAATATTAGTACGAAAACAAAACATAAAACAACCATAAATAGTCAATCTTATCTACACACAAAACCTCTGGATAGATAGATATTTAATTGTACCTACGGCGCCGAATTTTATTTGCTTCAGCAAAAAGTTTTCATGTGGAATACTGAAGGTAACAGATTACAGGCTTCATTATCGACGTTGCGTGTCCTTTCTCATTTCTTTATTGAAATAAACACGTAACTCGTAATGTAACAAATAGTAAACAAAGACCTCATTTTACCTAACTTCATAAATTACTTTACGGTTTCATAGCTTTACCTAAAATGGAGAAGTTAAAAGGTTTCAAAGAAAGATTGCGCTGCTGGAGTGTAATAAAACTTATCCACATCATTGAATAGGTATATCTATTACAGACTTAGCTATGAATTTTATCAAACTTTTTGGAGAATGTTTGAGATTAAGATATTCGAAACGTTTGAAAGATGTCATCTGTTGACGCTGTACATTGGAGATCTAATGGAAACAATTGAAGAAATTTCATGTTTTTGGCCAGGGTAACGCACACACTCACAGCTGTCAGCGACCCTGGCGAAAACGCTCACCTACCTACCTATTTAAGATAAAAATAATAAAAAAGATTCAACAATACTTATCGTAAACTAACTACTGTAACCGGGATGGTTCTTACGTATTTTTTGGGAAATCTAAAATCTGTTCAGTCATTTTGAAGACATCATCATGGTACATAACGAAAAATTGTATCTGAAAAACAGAAAAAAAAGAAAAAAAAAAATATCTCCAAAGTGTACCTATATTTGAGAATGAAACACTCACTTAAATCACTGAAAGGACATGTGACTTAAGCATGCAGTTACAAACAACTGTTCACTCAGTTATTAAGAAAATCCACAAAAACGAACTTAAAAAGTTTTTGAATTTAGTTTTTATGGATTTCCTTAGTAACGGAATGCAAAATTCCAAAATAAAAAAATGTGTACGATTTAAAATCTTTAACTTTACACATTCGACCTGTTTTTATCAGAAATGCAGGTAATAATACCATTAAATCCAAAGAGTCAACTCATAACTTGTGAACGGGTAGTTTAAAAAAAAACTTTTTGTAATTACTAGAGTCATGCCCTTTCAGTGATTTAAGTAAGTATTCCATTGTCCTACACAACCTCTATATCCATGTGCAAAAATAATATTGACCCATGGTTAAATCATTTAGGTACACATAAGAAAATGTAATTTTTACAATATACTTAATATACTATGAAGAAGAACCAGTAGAACAGAATACATATATTTACTCTGTTCTACGGGTTCGCGGAAAAATATACAATTTAGAGTAGGTATACTATTTAAATCCTGACTACATATGTATTTTAGTATAAGTTAAAACCCTATAAATTAAACACTACGACCAAACCTAAAAATGTTTATCTATCAGGACCAAACAATAAGAATCGTGTCGTATTATGTAAACAACCCTTTAATCAAGGGAAATCGAGCCCTATCAACTAGTGGTACCAGCTCAGTCGGTAACCAACAGTGACTCGCTGAGGTTCATCCCAGAGTTGTGCAATAAATTCTATCATTCTAGTTAAAAAGTTTTGAGAAAGTTAGATGTGATCAAAGTTTGGAATATTACCTAAAGTGTTCTTTTCTCTTCGTTTCTAGTGAGAACTCTGAACCACATTATATTGTAATTATAATATTGTAAAGTAAGTGATAAATACATTTCTACTATATACAAAATTTCGTGTCACGTTGTTAGTTCGCGATGAACTCCTTAACTAAAGAACCGATTTTAATGAAATTTTGCACACTGTGTGCAGTTTGGTCCAACTTAGAGATAGAATAGTTTTTATCTTAATTTATTGTCACAATATTTTTTATTGCAAATTACTTAGCCACAGCAACGCGTGGCTGGGTAGATAGTATTAAACAGGGTGTTTTTGAAAAAGGAACACTTACTTAAAACAGCCACTGAAAGGGCATGACTCTAGGCCTCTAGCATGCAGTTACAATAAGAATTTAAAAAAATACTATCCGTTTACAAGTTATGACCGTTTGAATTTCCAGGTATTTTTACATCCGTTTCTCATAAAAACAGGTGAAATGTATGTAAAGTTAAAGATTTTACCTACCTGAACGTACCTATTTTTTATTTTGGAACTATTCAATTAGTTGTTGAGAAAATCCATAAAAACTAATTTAAAAAGTTTTCGAAGTTAGCTTTTATGGATTTTCTTAGTAACGGAATGAAAAATACCAAAATTAAAAAAAAATTACGATTTAAAATCTTTAACATCACACATTTCACCTACTGTTGTAAATTTATGAGGTTTAATATTGCATTGCATTCCAAGAAAACTAAGTTTACAAACTGCAACGGTTTTATAAATACCTACGGTTATTCAGTGTTAGTACATTATATGCAGAGATCACATATATCAATATATATTTTACGTTAACTAGTATTTTCTGGCAATGTTTTCGGGAATGTCCAATTCGAACAAAACAGTTCTGAGTCTTACAATTTAAAACGATTGACCCTACCTCAGAAATACACTGAAACATTAAAAATATAATTTAACAACAAAAGATTACGTTCCTCTAAAAATTCTTGGCGTTTGTTACTGTATAAGGTCCAAGGGCTCATCTCTGTAATGAGTTGTTTGTTCTAAGTTTTCTTAGAGCTCTGCTTTCGATTTATGGTAACGATTTACAATTGAATACTTTTTGGCTGCGACTTTACAATCGTTGATATTAGTTTCCATATACAAATGTATCAATCCAGGATTAATTCTGTTTGTGTACCTAATTTTATCATAATCGACATAGCAGAATGAGTAGCAATCATACTAGCTTTGGCACTTACACACATTATTAATACGAATTCTATGAGTATGTAGGTAGATGTCTACCTACATACTCATAGAATTCGTATTAATAATGTTTAAAAACGTTTTTGGTTGATTGTTTGTTTAAATGCGCTAATCTCTGAAACTACCAGTCGGATTCTCACAATTATTTTGTATTGTAAAGAGTACTTATTGAGGAATGTTATAGGCCATGTAACATCACGCTACGACCCTAAGGAGCGAAGCAGCGGCCACAAACGCTTTAGAAACTGCGGGGATCAGCTTGTATGCTTTACTTTACTGCTTACTAACACTCAACCAGCTTTATTGTGAAGTGTTCCTGAAGACGTACTCGATTACAAAGTAAAGTCAATCTAGCAATTCCTACGCAATAAATAAAGTTGAACTGTCTGTTTGTAATGTCAAAATAATAGTTTTAACTAAATTTAAGCTCATACAGTTATTTGCAAGATACCTATGCCGAAAAATCAGTTTTTAAAATTTTTGTCTGTCTGTCTGTCTGTTTGTTCCGGCTAATCTCCGGAACGGGTGGACCAATTCCCACGGGACTTTCACTGGCAGATATCTGGTGTTATAAGGAGTAACCTAAGCTACTTTTATTTTGGAAAAAGAATTAGGGTTCTGCACAAAATATATAAATATGTACACGCGAGCGAAGCCGCGCGGGAACTGCAAGTAGAAAGTATACCTATTCAACAAAATTACAGTTCTTGTCTCATTATTTATTCTGTTAAAATAAAATGATATTGTTCGTTTGCGTTCTAAACTGAAAGCGAACGTATCTACAATCTTTGAAGAATACCTATCTAATTCGATCGGCTAGAGTTTCACGACGGATGTCGTAAAACAGTTTACAGGCCAAATAATCTCTAATTTCATTATTTTTGTGGTCGTAAAAGCTGCTATAATGTGGGATTGCGTGCTTCACGATTCTAGAACATAGAAATACAAAAACTCTAATGTAGAATATGTACCTATACCATGATATCCTTTAGGTAGGTACAACATATATGTATCTAAATGGTGATGATGTGGAGGGTTCATCCATATTAAGTTGCTGATTTGAATAGGTACAGAAATAGCAAGAGTGCGTATTATTAAAGTGAAAACTTCTTTGGGTACGTTTGTGCACTTTTGCTATGGGGAAAAAGCACTGAATTCGTGACCGTCACGCTAATAATACATAATATAGATCCACTATAGGAAGCTAATCTAAACATATGTCACCAACCTGCTAATGTGACGTTTTAAGTTCGTCGTTTCGTTTAAGTTTTCACTTCTGTCGGCAGTCCCATGACTGCCTATTTTTTTATAATTGTATATTACTCCTTTGTTGCGTCGTGTTTCCTCAATGCTGAGGATCGTAACCTCGTTGCAAGTTGCAATACTCTTTCGTGGACTGTTTCCCATCTCGTCCTGTCTTAAGCTGCGTGGACGGCATCGTGACCCGTGGTACCCAGGGTGGAACTGCTCTGGTGTGACCAAAGTATGGGGCTTCTGCCACTGGATCTTTTGCCAGTTTATTTTTTTTCATTTCTTGATAACAATTTGCAGCTTATAAAATTATTATAAACTAGACTGTTTTTCAACGCACAACAGTTCACAACACTCGTCCAATAGGCTGTCTTATTATTAACAAGTATAAATTAAAAGACCGACTGCGTTAAACATACTTAATTACTAACAAATCAACACATAGTTACATATATTTTTATAAACATCTTCTAAACCCCTTCATTTTGATGCCCCACTCGATAATTTTGCGAGAAAATATTTCCCGTTTTATTTGTATAATTTTAATATGTATAGTTACCCAGTGACACTCGCGCAATAAAGACAAACCTAACGGCATAACATTTAATCAAAATCGGTTCAACCTTTTAGGAGTTACGAGGAACATATAGGGACGGACGTACATACATTGTCATACATACAGGTCAAACATAATAATATCACCCTCCTTTTTGGGCTTCGCCGCAGGCGGGTAAAAACGATTGATACACTTTAAAAGACAGGTTCTTATATATGTAATTCATTATACATTACATTATCCCATGGTACTTTACCCAAACTATCAATTTTCTAAAATTTCACCGACATGTAAAATTTACACGCAGACAATTTCACATAACCAATTTGTGCTTTTCACAAAACAATTTAAATGTAACGAACAGTTTTACAAGTAGTTACCATAATACTAAACCACACACTTCACTTCTTGTAATTTCAAATCTCTAAAAACCACTGTATAACATAATAATTAAAACTTGTAATGTATTGTAGGTACATTATCAAAAACAATAACTAACGATATTATAGGGCAACAGACTTCTTTAATTTCTTCGATAAGTACCTAATCTACAAAAAAAAAATACTTACCTTTAAATAGCACATGAAAAAAAAACCAAAATGATGTTAGCCGATAAGCCAATTCAACAAAATGTAGAAAAAACACCATTGAACATTTCGATTAAATGGAACGAATTTAATTACTAGTAGCAGTCACTAGGTAAGTAAGTATTTAGTATCACTGTGTTTCGATCCCCTGCATTATGATACGCTATGTCGTGAGTTAGCGCTTGCATGAATAATTTTCAAGATAATAAGCAAGAACCGATGCCAAAGTTATGACAGCCCGCGTTGCGCCTGTTATACAATTATTTACGAGTTACCTCACATAAATATTCGGACAAAAACATTATATCTATCAATAAGTTTTAATTAGAAATGAATTCAAGAACATGTTTGTTATAATACCACAAAAGGTAGGTGAGTGAGGTAGCGAACGCTCCGGCAGTGGAATGAGCTCCCTGCCGAAGTTTTCCTGAGGGAATACAGTATGGGGTCCTCTGGAATTGCAAGTGTTCAAAGGCTACGGTAACCGCTTACCATCAGGCGGGCCGTATGCTTGTTTGCCACCGACGTAATATAAAAAAAGACATGTAAAAAAGCCACTTCTTCATTTTTGGTAAACTTCTGCTTCCGGTCAATGTTCTGCCGAGACGGTATTGGTCCACAATATATTTCAACGCGTGACACCTTACACTGGCCGTGGTCACAGGCTGAAGGTCACCTAATTTAAAGGTACATATCTATATAAATTAACCATAACGTTTCGCACATTCATGTTAACGTAATTTGAAAGCATCTAACGAAGTTTAAAAGTTATTTTTGAGTAATCTCCGGTCCTGTTCAACGAGTCCGCCTGTACTTACTGGATTCTTTCAGAGCAGTGGACATGGTCTGACACAGATATTCGTTTGCCCATTACGTAACCCTCACTGGCAAGGGACGGGAACTGTTACTCACTTACCTCACTGCACGAAGGTTCCCACCTTCGTGCAATGAGGAAACAGGAAGGAAACCTTTGGAAAAAGGTCTAAAACAAACCTATCCGCCGGGTTAAGTCGTAGCTCTGACTGGCTACGGACAAAAGGTGACCGTTTGTCTGTGAATTAGAAAACCACAGTACTACTAATGGGTCAGAGTCACTGTACTACTAATCGCGATTGTATCTGGCGTGCGATTTTAAAGAGGAAACTGCTCTATTCCAAGTGGAGCCAGGCCGCAGGGAATTGAGGCTAAGACCAGCAAGAGGTTTGATGGCACTTTACACGCCAAATCTACCTCTATTGACAAAAAATCTGATTTCGGAGACTCGCTTAGTTGAGCCTCGTTGTGTATAAAAGTATAAGCACTTACATAGTTGTACTTAATTGTGTATTCGCATTTATTCTTTCCTCCTATAAGAAATGTTTTAAGTATACATCTGTAGTTTACGAATATTTTAACCTCTTTATACTTAATGTTGTTTCTGGCGCTTATAAATTGGAAAGAGCTCGGAAAAAATCTCTGTACCAAGAGAATCAACGAGCTAACTTTCCAATCCAGAAATAGACAATTATTAGGAAAGAAAATTATATAGGTATATAGGAAAATTAAGAGTTCAATAATCAACTTATCCAACCTACCCTAATATTGCTAATGAAGGTTTTTTTTAATACCTACCTATCGAAATTACTAAAACTTATAAACGTGAATCTATTCAATCTATTCAAACATAAATAACATCAAAGTAATACTTCTAACTTTTAACAAAACAAGTCTAGTTTAAATTATTCAAGTAGATAGGTACCTACCTACGTACCTAAATGTTACTTACGTAAAAATACTTAACAAAACAACACCAAAACATAATTTACATAGCAATTCAATTACAGGTTACCTATCCAAGTTCATAGAAGTTCATCGATTAAGCTTTTTAGTTTTCTAAAAATCGTTTGTACATCAACTCATGTTTCATAGGTAATTGGGAGACGTCACGCTAATTCGCTTTAAAAAGGAGAAAGACCGTGGTATCGCGAAGGTAAATAAATATACTTTCATGCTTGCAAAATAATTTTCATTTTTCTTGTTAAAAAGCAAATAGAGAAATGAAAAAAGTTCTGAGGCAAATAAAAAGCTTATTAGAATTTTTTAGTTGCATGGAAAAATTGGACACAAATGCAATTATAAGAGATTAATTATACCTACTAGTATTCTTATTAAGCCTCATTTACCATCAAAGCTCATTTTTTTTCTGATAGATGTAGGCCTTGTGCTCCTTGCCTCCTGTGCCTTGTCGGGCTTGTGCTCACAAGTCGTCTTAGGAATATAGGAATTACGCTACTTCCACTATACCGTCACGAAAGCACCTTTCTTTTATGTTTTAATACAAAAAAAAAACAAACAAAACTTTCATTATCTTTGGTTTCAGTCACCATGCTATGGCGTAATAACTTTAAACCAAGATAGCTACCATCTTCTCAAACTTGTAAGTAGGTACTGAATGTAAAAATAATTTATTTCTATAGTTTAGGGTTAGAATGAGTCACCAAATCGGGGAAACTACCTATGTATAATTTCTCCGCATCACTATGAAATGGTTACTTTTCCGGGTGACACTAACACGATGCAAAAGGGCAATGTGCGTATTCTTTGACCTTGAACATGAGTTACATGAGCCTTCCGGTAGCATTGTCGTCGTCACAAATTTACTTTAGGTTGCTCGTTTAACTTATTAGGTAGTATTTGTCTGGAAATGCAGGCAGGACAGTCAATTGCTCAAAATACGTATATTTCGTTTGTGATAAAAAATAATATTAATGCTCCCCAAGTTAAGCAAATAACGTGGGTAATGGCAGTGATGACATTGGAGGGAGATGGGACGATAAGCAGAGAGAAATAGTCCCTCATCACGGAAGCGATACCGCGTACGATAGCTGCGAGAATGGCTACAAAAGTAGCGATACAGTAAAATCATTAGATGGGTACTAATAATATTTATTGTTTCTGAATTTTCTAATGTAATTATCAGGACTTATTACGGTACTAATTAATATTAAGTGGCAGTATCTAATGCGACCACGACCTAGCCTAAACATTATTTGAGTCTTCAATAAACGATATATATATATATATATATATATACCTATACATATATATCATTTATTGAAGACTATAGATAATAGTTTAAAAAACTAAAAAACACGCTTTTATAGAAAACTCAACTAAAAAAATTAAAAATTTTTTTTAGACAATTGCATTGTCATCGGTCTTTGACACGTGTGCAAAATTTAAATGAAATCTGGCCGTTTAAAGTGGGTCAAAATCGCGCCCAAAGGAGTCGGTTACAAACATACAAGTGAAGCTAATATAAAGCGTGTAAAAAATAGGGAACTTACATGTTCATTATTTTTTGTTTATTTTTTGTTGTTAGTAGTTTAGTTTAGTCGTTAATTATAATACCATATTATATAGAAGTACTCAGCAAAAAAGTTACTCTCAGAGAGAGTGTGTGTGAGTGGTCGTGAACTTTTGTCTAGGTTCTTCCTTTCAAGTTCTATCTATTCCACTGTGTTACATTGTGCCCTAGACGCCATTTTTTACTAAATTTCGACTACATAAAGCGTCCATGCCTCAAAGCTTCAAGTCACTAAACTGCTTTAAACTTAACCTATCTAAAACTCAATACCTTCTAATCTTGCAGTCATATTTCTTGCAATTATTATTTTCATTTAGATAACTAACAGACGGATAAGCTGCGTCGCTGTATAATGTTCGCTTTCCTAAAAGCCCAACAACGAAAATTATCTGATTAGAAACAAACACAAATAGGCGGTAGAAATAGAAAGATTTATGACAACAGCGCTTTTACCTCGCGGCAAACGCATCATCCATCTTAGTCAACTTCGGTAAATATATAAACATTTACCTAATCTGTTATAACTTATACAAGCTATCGGTTTTACGTAAATATTGGACAAGTACTTTAGGGCAATTTCAATATATTTTCTGTAAAATGATATCTTTGTTCGACCTTTGCGTGTACTTACCAGAATACCCAAAATGGACTAACAAATTAATCATATTTTCGCAACGTTACGTAACGTTCTCCATCAGCGTTAATAAGGATTGGGCGTGGCCCAATCATGTAAGCGAAAATATACATATAGATTGTATGAGTTATGTGGCACATTAAAAATCCCACTAATATTATAAATGTGAAAGTTTGGATGGATGGATGGATGAATGTTTGTTACTCTTTCACGCAAAACTACTGAACCGATTGCGATGAAACTTGGTATGTAGATAGCTGGAGACCTGGATTAACGCATAGGCTTTTTAGGCACTTTTTATCCTGATATTCCCACGGGATCGGGACTGACGCGGGTGAAACCACGGGGCGCTGCTAGTTATAATATAAATTTATATTTGCTTTACTTACTTATTTGTATGAGGTAACTCTCACGGTGACCGAAGAGGATCCCGTTCCCCATTACCTGGAGGATCGTTAAAATTTGATAACAACTAATAATGTTATTTTACTGTCGCATATAATATTATGCTTTTATGACTTCAACAATATTCCAACATTCTAGACACGTTACAAATTGAAACAACAAGTCAAGACTTCACTTTTTGCACATTCGTTTAATGAGATGTTTGGTTTATGGGTCGGTCGTATACCACCGGTGGCCACGATAGGACAGGATAGGATTTTATAGGACATACTTCTCGCAAAACAATCATTTTTGCACAGTTGTATGGTATTGTGTTTTATGAATTTTAGATTAAAATACATACTCTATGGAGTGTATTGATAACTAATCTAAATAACTAAATGCCGCTGATGATCTACAGCGATAAACAGTTGACTGACGTATGCTTAATTCAAATTCCAGCTGTAATTCCTGTAACTCTATGCGATGGGGCGTAACAAGGAACCGGAACTGCCGATCACAAATCCTATCGAAGCGAAAAAACATCGGGACGAGGCTGCGGGACACCTCAAGAATGGCAATTACGATCGTGCCCTTGCTTCACTTGCTAAGGTAAGCTTTTCTGCTTTTGAAGTCAGAGAATGACGTAGAAATTAGTACCTAAAGCCGGTGAAACAGTTGTAGCAAAAGTAGTAAAATTATAACTCTAATTACCGGACATGTGTTCCTTAATTTACAGAAATCTACAAAAAACATTAATTATGGGTTTATTGCTTGTAGTATAGTGTATGAACTGAAATGAAATTACAGATCTTAAAATGTGAATATGAGAATTGTGAGAGTCCGATTTCGGGATAATACTCGCTAAACTAAAACTAACATTTTATATAATATAACTACCTATGTATATGGTAGGTGTTATTTATTTCTACACCAGGTATACTTACCTACTTACTATTATAGGTACTTTATTTGTACACCGGGTTTCACAAAGGGTTTAGGAAAAGAATGCAAACGCCGGTCATTCGGGTAAAAATAAACAAAAATATAAATGAAATTAAAAATAAAAATATAACAAAAACTACTTTCATTATTATAATGTAAATCAGGATTCACTGCATATTATTAAATGTATAGAAATTCTGTTGTTTCTAATAATATCAATAGATTTACGCATAGTGCTTAATTCCTTCTTATTGAATAAGCCACAAGTCCAGTGCGACCTTATAATTACAGAAAATATTGAAAAAAAAAACCCCAAGAAATACTTCAAGAAATGCAAAAAAGCTAATGAAAGTTTCAAACAATCTTAATTAAAGCTTTAAGCAGCACAAACGCTTCTAGCGTTGAAGTCAGTTGTACTTTTATCATCATTGATATACTTTCATAACTATCCTTATCATTAGAAATGCAGAATTGGTGGCCTTATTTTTAATAAATAAAAATACTGTTCGCCATTATAATATGTTTTTGTCACGGAAGTAATCTCACAGACATTAACATAATAATAGTCGTCACAATGTTTTGTGGCTTCCGAAAATAAATATAGGGTGATATGCACCCTTCTTCCACACGGAACATGGTTAGCAAAATAAATTATTGAAATAGACTTGAACCTTGTACTGACTTCGTAGCCTTAGAATAATCCCCATATTTCACTTAGTACCGATACAGGCACTATCGAAATATATTTTATGTATAATTAAGGTAAAGCTGGCTGGTTTTTACATTTTCTTTAACCAACTTCAAAAAAGTGCTCAATACAACAGTTTTTATTGTGTGTATGATACGCGATATCTTCGCCTATAATAATTGTAAACTGGTTTTAATAATTCCTTTTCTAATTGAATTGGTAATAGTCAAGGTTAGTCCCATCTAAATTTGAAGAAAATATTGGTGGAAAACTTACAAAGTTCAATGTTGATTCGGTCTTACCATAGAGTATTAAATATAAGTTAATAGGTATACCTCCTCAAATGAACTTACTCATATTTCTGACTAAAATAGAACTGCCTCTATGAACAGTCAAAGGAACAAAAAAGTTCGTATTAGTCTTCTTGTCAAAACAGAAGTTTACTAGTTTTACTAAACACTCACGGTTTTATACCCACTGTCGCTTGGAGCTCAGAAAAGATAATAGTGGGCTCTCCCGTGTTTTCGGCGCCTGTACTAAATAGATTTAGATACCTTAGTACCATACGTGTCAAGTATTAAAATTGTCATTGACCTTCAATGAAGGCTTTTATAAATCTAAAACAAGATAGTGGTACAAATGTAATTAACCTCTCTCTCATCTTGCTGCTTGCAGAGTGATATAAACAAGTGTATATAACTACACTGTTTTGCGTAAATAAATACATATTACATAATATAGAAACAACCAGTCAAATATAAATATGCATTTCCATGCATATAAACACCTACGTGCACTAAGCGGGAATCAAACCTGCGACCTGTGACGTTGCAGTCGAATCACCACTGCGCCCCATAGCGCATGCTTATGTAGGTCGTCATTTGTTGTGTTTTACTAAAAAACATTTCAAACACAACAGAAAACGTTCCTTGTTTTACAAGTGTAAAATTCGAACGCTTTTAACTGAGTTAAGGTAGTTAAAGTAGAGTGAAGGTAATATGTAAGTAGGCAAGGACATATTCATAACGTGAATTCATATTAGGATACTGTTTCAAATATCATAAAGGCATAACATCCATTGGTCGTGGAGACAGCCACTGCACGAAACGTTCCACACGCTACTAGTGTGTCAGAAGTGGGTGCGAAAACACATTGTGTTACCATGACGACAACAGCTGAGGCGTCGATACCAACGCCTTCCCACACACCTCTGTTACGTAACTTCACGGTTACATACGCCACATTGTTACATACGCGATGGACATCCAAGCACAAGCTCGGTCTATCCTCGGACCAACCAAAGATGCTGAGTTCTTAGCAAGCTTCGTCCGTGTCGGTGTAGGCGATGAAGAAGACGAAACCCCAGTGCAGAAAGCCTCGATAAGCAAGAGAGGTCCAGCATCCGCTGGAAAAGAATATGACGCTGATATTCAAATTGAAAAACATTCTGCAAAGGAGAGAAAGGAGTCGGCCAAGCCGAAGAAGAAATGGAAACGAAAGCAAAAACGAGAAAGGAGGAGGCGAGAAGAAGAGTTGTACACAGATAAAGACCGGGCTGCAGCTGTAGTAATGGGTTCCAAGGATATCAAACAATCTCTGAACCTAAAAGATAAAGCTGAAAGAAGTAGCGCTCTGCAGTTACCTGTAGAAGCCGACGCTGGTACACTTCTGGCATTGGCCAGAGCTGAGATGATGAGGGAACGGTACCGCACTGCGGTGTTATTTGTCAATAAGGTATATAAGTACTATAGCTGAAAAACCAAACTACTTACTACTTTTAATTTCTTTAGGGATCTCAGAAGATTTTCACCACCGACTAGGAACCTACACTAACTACTAGCGTAGTTGTTGGATAGACAGAGATACCAGAGAGAAAAGTGATGTTAACCGGTAACCGCTTCCCGTCTAACGGGCCATATGTTTGATTGCCATTTGACACAATAAATAAACATTCCTTTATCAAACAGCAAAACCTCCCATTCTGCCCGAAGCTATAACCTGCTCTATACTTCCACCTCACTTTAATAAAAATCTGTCTTGCATTTCAGGCCATCGAATTAGCTCCTGATGAGAAGCAGGCGTATGTAGCCCGAAGCAAATGTTATCTGCTCCTTGGTGAGCCCCGTTCAGCGCTGACGGATGCAGAAGCTGCCCTGAAACTGGACCCCAAAGACGCAAAGGCACTGCTCCGCAAAGCTGAGGCTCTGTACTATTGCGGTGAATTTGAGATGAGTCTCGTCCATTATCATCGGGGACTACGAGCAAGACCGGATCTTAATGACTTCAGGCTTGGAGTCCAGAAAGCTCAGGTATGACTTTAGAATTAGACATGTATAATTGTATATTCTGTAAACAAAAAATACATAAAAAGGTAATAAAATAAAATGTGTTAAAATGTGAAGTAAAGTTTTTACCATTGTACACTCTTTGGTCTTTGACTTCATGTACTCTTTTCACTAAATAACGCACAGATCAGTTTAAATGAATTATGTTTATGTCTAATATTATAATAACTTTGACTGACAGGCATATTGGTCTGGTGGTTAGTGACCCTGACTGCTGAGCCAGAGGTCGTGGGTTCGATTCCTATCGAGGACAAATAATGGTGTGATAAGCAGGATCATTTCTTCTGTGTCTGGGTGTAATTTATCTATAATAATATATGTATGTATTTAGTAATATATATGTATGTTTATCAGCAGTCTAGTTACCATAGTACAGGTTCTGCCTAGTTTGGAATCAGACGGCCGTGTGTAAGGTGTGTCGAGTTATTATTATTATTATTATATTCTTGAACATACTCCATAGCGCTATCTACACTTAAACTAAGCGAAGCTTGTGTTATGGTTTCTCGAACACGGATAAACATACTAACATTTTTCTTTGTAAATACTTAAAAGTCAGACTAATGCAATGTTTGCGCTTAGCAGGAGTGGAACCTGTGTGCCTATTATCCAAAGAGTAGGTATAAAAACACTACACAACCATCCTAAGTATCTATAAGTTACTGTCTGTATTAAATTGGATGCTCTCGCTGTAACAAAAGAGATGTCTGATATTTATAATCTTTTAAGGATCTCAATAAATTCGCTGTCGCGTATTCGATATTCAACAAGTGTCATATTTCTGTTTTCGGGCACGAAAGATGTCATCCCATTGTCTTGACATGATATACCAATAACACCAATCCACTAATTAAATTTTCAGGAAGCTATTGAAAACACAATCGGCGCTGTGAAACCAGTGAAGAAAAAGAAGGGAAGACAGAGATCTAAATCAGCCAGACCCGTTTTAGGACAGCTAAATTCAGACAAGATCTACTTGGAAAATTTATTGAAGAACCCAGATCTAGCTATAGCTGATAAGAAAAACGACGTAGTTCTCAGACAGGCTGAAGAAGCTATCAGATTTTTAGAGAATCGAGAGGAGTTTTGGAGACAGCAGCAATAGAATGAAACACCTAGAAGTGACTGAATCGCTTATAATTTAATCTCACATTTCTTTCGCAATGGTCCGTTTTAACAATTAGCTACAAACTGCAGTGTAATGAATAAATTTATATTTAATAAATAAAATAAAAAAAACAAATCAACTTAGATCTAGACTGCACATAGTAAATGAGTTTTTCAAGTTTCTTCAAAATTATTATGACACTAGCTCATGATAATTTAGATAGTGTTTACCTAGTAATAAGTTATTTACTTTTTTTTAATAAATAAATTAATCGATTTTTTTAAATCACGATGGTAATAAATAAATTATGATTCAAAACGATAATTTATTTTACGTAACAATCTAACGGCACGAATACATAGTAAAACACACGAAACCAGTAAAAGAGTGATACTTAATTTTAAATACATATTTAAAAGTAATTGTTGTCTCATGGGGAATGAGGCCTTGGAGAAAACAAAAGTGCCAAATAGAAATAAGATAGTGCCGGATTTAACCTTAGCGCCGCCCCTGGGCACTGTAAAAATGTCGCCCCATTTTCGAAATTTTCTAGAACATGAAGTTTCGTTATACAATTTTTGAATAAAGGAAATGACTCATTTATACTGAGGCGGAAGTGCTCGCCAAAGTATGTCGGCTGGCAGTTGAGTTTCGTGTGGGAAGTGGCAGTCGGCCCCCGCCCGAAGAGGTACGCGAATGGCATGAGGCCGCTCACCGAGCCACCATAGGTCGTTGGTCGTCCCGGTTGGAGGCTCCACATGCTGGTTATCGTCAAGTGGGCAGGGCAGCAGCACGGATCCCTTTCTTTCCGCCTGCGCAGGTTCTTTCCGAGCACGGCTGCTTCGGTAAGTACATGCACTCGGTCGCTAGGAGGGAATTGAGTCCCGCCCGTCACCTGCTACTACAGTGAAGACTCGGCTGACGGTCACGGTATAGTGTGTGATGACCTTAATTAGCCACTGGGGGTGGAGGTGCGCTCTCATACCGCCCTAAGCGTCCGCGTATGCCGGGACGTCGCCTAATTGAGGTTTTTACCTGAAGGTGGCGCCCGCCCTTTTGCGGGCTGGCGCTAGGAGGGGTCCGAATGTCTTAATAAAAACTGTTCCCGGATCTTTTTTGGCACACCGTGTGGTTTTAGTTGATTCCGACACCCCGCCCCACCGAAAGCCCGGGCTGACGGCCCGAGGGAGTCCGGCCAGACTCCCATGACTGCCATTTTTTTTTATCAATGACAGTTGATTTATGCAAAATACATTGCTCGCAATTTCTTAGCCTACAAATCATGTCAACTAACCTAACTAAGCCTTTACTTCAAAATAACTCAACCTCATCTTTTTTTTTGTGCGTGTGGATACCCCCACGGGTCATGTCGGAATCGAACCGACTAAAACCACACGGTGTTCCGTCCCAAGTGAGTCTATTGCAAGGGACTCGGGTATACCCTAGGAAGGAAGTCCCCGAGAACCCTGGCAGACTTTGGCAGACAGACTTCAATCAGAAGGCAGCCACACTATTGCTAGGAGAGGGCCTTGCCCTCCTTCCCGTTTAGAGAGGCACACCCGGAACACGTCGCGCCAAACAGTGAATGTGCAAATAAATATTTTCTTTTTTCGTGAAAAACACATCTAGCTTGAGAGTTTTACACAAAGTTTATGATAACTATTTTTTTTTTAAATGCAAAAGACTAATTTATAAATGTTTCACATTTTTTCGAAAATTGTATTAGATAAATTTAGCTAAAATTTAAATTTTAATTATATTTTTTTTTTAAATAAAAGAAGCATATTCGATAACGCGAACAATTTTTATTTTCTCACCCTCCGAATCATGCCGCCCCTGATTATTTGCCGCCCTGGGCACTAGCCCCAAGTGCCCCTAGTGTAAATCCAGCACTGAAGATATGTGTAAAATTATTAAATGCGAAGATGATTCATAAATATCTCATTATAGTTGCTTCAGTTATATCGGTGAGCACTTTAATAAAAAGTATACGGACCATATATCCCCCTGACCGATTGACCGAAACTTGAAGGGCGATGCGATGATTAGTCATAGTCACCTTACACGACTGCAGCCGAATGAATATAGCCGTTGGAGGTCTGGTTTTAAGATCATCCCGCTTCATATTCGCTCGCCTTTATCTGTTCTTCAAATGTGTCTATTTTTTATACACATACATTACATATTGTCTCCATTCAGATCGAGATCGACAACGTCTCTCATTTTTTAGGATCGATGTGGCATCGTTTTATTTCAGAAAAACTGGTGAATATCTTCCCAGGTACAAAGAGCAGCGATATAACTCGATAGTTGTTATAGTCTGAGCGGTCACCTTTGTTCTTGTACAAAGTTTGTACACGGGACACTTTAAAATCTATTGGTAGGTACCTTTTTCCGCTGCACATACTTACGCTCAAATATTTTGCCAGATTATAGTGTGTCTATTCACCGCCATATTAAATAGTTCTCCAGCGATATAGTCAACGCCATCTGCTTTTTTATTATTCTGTTCCTAATTACTTTTATTACTTCCGCTAGTGTTAGTGGCTCATGTAGTGTGGGATTTTCTGGTAATTATAGCATCGAGTTAATGTGCTGCAGATCAGCCAAACGACCAACATTGAGCAGAGTATTAAAATGCACTCAGCGCTGCAACTTATCCTGCTTAGCCGTAAGTAGTTGACTACAGACTACCATCAAGTGATTTAAGACTAAGACAATTTTTTGTTCAAACTAATTACAGGTGTTTTCAACGGGTTTAAATGCGCCGACGAAAAAAGCATGTCATAATGTATTTAGCAACAAAGTGAGTGACTTTTATTGTAAATATTTATGAGAAGTGTGTGTGTGTGTAAGTATAGACATATACCTACTGTCTTATGTAAAGATAGCCACCACCTAAACAACGCTAGTCGCTAAAGTATAGGAATAACTCATTTTGGGCTTAACTCAATCAACAGTGGGACAAGGCTTTCGAAATGTGGTCGGCGCAATCGCCCTTGCAAAGTAGGTAATAAAAGAAAAAAGTGGTAATAAAGGTAGTGATATCGCCCGCAGAGGCATCATGAAAGTGAAATCTGATTAAAGGTGGATAGTAGACAAAACCCTTACTCGTAGAGATTGACACTTCTAGAGTGGAATAATAATAATAACTTGACACATCTCAATCACACACGGCCGTCTGATCCCAAACTAGGCAGAGCCTGTACTAAAGTAACCAGACTGCTGATAAACAATAAACATACTTATATATTTCTAAATACATACATTATAGATAAATTACACCCAGACACAGAACAAAATGATCATGCTCATCACATAATTATTTGTCCTGGGTAGGAATCGAAACTACGACCTGCGGCTCAGCAGTTAGGATCACTAACCAATTTTTAGATACTGATCGAACTGTATGTCGCTCTTGTAGCGGGCACCTTATAGCCCCTCTACACTACTCGCGAAGTTGTTCGACGAAGTACTTGTCGAAAATGACCGAAGTCTCGAAATACGTCACTACACACTCGTGTAACCACGTGGGGAGCTCTATCATCGCCCGGCGTTAGAACTTCGAGACACTTGAAGTCCTTTGACTCGGGCGCAAAAACCCACTGCGATCAAAAGTCGCCCGAGAACAGGCGAGGTTGCACGAAGCGAAGCAACGTGCCTGTCTACACTCTCGTATTCGCATAACTTCGAGCAACTTCGCGAGTAGTGTAGTGGGGCTTTTAGGGTAACTGTCACCCTTAGGTACCTCTATTTAATGTAAAAATGAAAACCGGTTAAATATTTTTATTTATAGGCAATGTCAGCTTCGTGCTGTAAACCAATGAATGAGTTCGTCAGCAAGATTTGTCTGTCGTCAGGGCTTGTCATAAAAAGTGCGAAACAACTAAACTAACGGTAAGATATTCCGCATCCTGTGGATCAGAAATATTAAGATACCAGGGGCCTTTTGCTAGTTGGGATCAAGATTTTGTTACATTACGAAGGAACGGGAGTTTTACTCAGTTCGCCGTGATCCCAAGTTACGAAATATAATAAAAACCAACTCTTGATTTAACTTGAGATAGAATAGATCGATCAGGTATTGTTCCCGCGGCAGACAGTGGCGTAACTATATCATCACCCGCCCAACTATATTACTATACCTCGAGTGGGGGCCCGTGGCATTTTGCCCGCTCTGCCACCCCATTGTTACGCCACTGGCGGCAGATTAAGAAAGGATCCTAACTCTAATATTGAAATAAAATTACACGTAGATAAAAAACAACTAAGTAATTCTTGCGAAGCAATAAACACCGTAAAGACCTTTATTCAAATTGTTAAAATCCACCTGTAGGTCTTTCCGACGAAAAGTAGCGGTAATCGCCGGAAGAAAACTTCTTTAAAAACATTACTTAACAGCCTGCAGTAGATTTGCTTCTGAATTTGTTTGAAGATGGTCTACACACGGTCTGGTAGACTTTTACCCAGACAAGCCATTATCATCACCGGTGACAGACATACATATGTAGAGAGAAATAAGTACTTGAAATTATTTCAGCCCGGCCACCTAAAAGCTTTAATATCTCGTATGCTATTGCGTTTTAGGATTCGATTTTGTGTTACATATGCAAAAATTATAGGGTACATTTCATCTGTAGCAAAATATTGTCAGTATGTTTTGTAGATTAGTGGCAAACAAGGTGGCCCGGCTAAAAACATCAGGCTGGCCCGGCCACCAAGAAGTGCTTGTACTTTCTTTTAAAAAGAGTTACATTGAAAACGAAGGCGTTACATATGTTTGTAATAAGGAGTACATTTGATATGTAACCAAATATTGTCAGCATGTTTTGTAGATTAGTGGCAAACAAGGTGGCCGGGCTGAAAACGTCAGACTGGCCAGGCCACCAAGAAGTGCTTGTACTTTCTTTTAAAACATACATTGTACAAACGTACATTGAAAACGAAAGCGCTACATATGTTTGTATAAATGGGTACATTCGATTGATACCAATCTCATTACCAAATTCCATGGGGCCGGGCCAGCCTGACGTACGTTGTTATCCATACCTTTGTATTAATTCTTATCCAAATAAATTATCTCGAATTTAAGACTGTTTTAATACCTGTTGATTACTTTTTGAATTATTGAAATCGGACATTCCATTCAAAAGATATTACGAAATTAAAAATAAGTAATAATCACGGTGGCAATTTCTCACAAATAATACCTGCCTATGACCACGGCCAGTCCAACCTGGTCGAAACATCAGGCAATTCCGAGGTATGTAACGCCTTTTCGTGATCGTGTTAATTCCCGTAAACACATAATTATATCATGGAACGCGAAGTTTAAAAGTTCAATGGAAATTAGTTTAACGGTTGAAGTCTTTGTTTTTAATTTTGAAAATTTAGACAAATTGAGTCATGTACGTTTTAATTAGCATAATTATAAGTAAAATTATCTTTATTTATACTAAATTGTTAAAAAAAATGTCCACCCTTTCGAAGCCGGGACGGGCCGCTAGTATAGTAATATATTGATACTGGCAGATAACGATTTTAACTATTAGCAGCACAGTATTGTTTATTATTATAATAATTTTACTTTTGACAAACCGACCCATTGTTGCGGTGACTTTGTGTATAGATCTATAATTTTTAGTTTTAAAAATAAACTACCTATTTCTAACAATGTTCAAGGAATTTTATGAAACAAAGTGATTTGAGTTTGACTTTAAGGAACCTCGGTTTTTACAGAAGCCCCTCAGGAAAATTAAAAGAAACCTACAAACAAAACAAAACATCGCAAGTTTTAACAGCATACTAGCGGACCCGACAGACGTTATCCTGCCCGAACGTAGGATTTTCTTTTTTGTGTCATAATTGATCTCGAAATCAAACCAAAATCTTGAAAGAATAACAGTAGATAACATTCGTCAAAAAAAAACGGTACACCAAGTACACCTAAAGAAAAAAAATCAGCGAAAGAACCGGACTCAACACCACACGTCAGTACTGCTGCAGCAGTTGTCTCTGAACCTATGTGATACGTGTGATAAATAATAGCTCCAAGTCCAGATGAACTTTGTTTCGCTGTTACGTTATCTTTGTAAATATCTCGCGCCATAAGGATATACCCAACTTTAAACAGTCTGTACATTTAGAGTGAAAATAAGCACATTCACTTTACAGTCAGTGGCGTAACAGTATGGTGGCAGAGCGAGCAAAATGCCACGGGCCCATGGCCCTAAGCCTCGACCCCAAGGCCTTAAGCACAGGCGGCACCGAGAGAGGCGCTTTTGTACAATCTGTTGGCGTTTCAATCGCCTATTGCCATTAAATTATTAAGTGAAAGGGTCCCCGTACAAGAAACGTGATTTTTTAGCACTTGAACTGTAATAAGGAGACATCACACACACGATCGGTCACATTATCTGGGAGTAAGCGAAACCTCTCACTAGTTACTATAATTAAAAAAGCATCTCTCGAGGGCGTCAAGCTGAGGGCCACCATTTTAATATCCTCCGTATCTATAATGGTGGTTCTGTCTTTGGACCTCACTCTAGCTTTCCATCAGGCGGTCTGAAGTTCATAATAAAAAAAAAAGTAAAATATACTCAAATGACGTAATTTGTTAAATTTCTTTTCCCAGAAATGTCCTGAGATCAAAAAGTCGCCAGCTTTGTGCCCCCAATTGGCAAGAGACGTAAACACTTGTGACCCGAAGTGTGACGAGGATTTGGACGCAAAAATCTAAGACTTGAAAATAAAAAGCAAGTCATTATCTCAATTGCTGCCCCGCAATTAATATCGAGCAATAAATTGGTTATAAATAAAACTCGATATTTTTATTTCATTTCCTTTTTCGTAATTACCCTAGAAAGTCGTGTTCAGTTGAACAATTTGTCAACATATTATTATGTACCTATGCTATAAGCTTATCGCTTAATTGTTGGGAATTGTTCTGGAAGGAGCTAGGCTGGCTCAACTAGCCAGCCTTATCTGAACACATGTTGGACCGTTTTTTAGATCTAAATTGCGGAAACAGAGCCCTCTCCCAATACCGATACAGGTCTCTTGTTAACTATAAAATTATAGTGTTGATATAATCACAAAAATAAAACTATAAATTAAAAGAAATAACATTTTATTTGTTCCAACGGCTTGGATCTGATCGCCCAGTTAGGAAACGCACACGTCGCCACGATGCGTGACAACTGCACACACGACTATCCCACAAAAATAATATCGCTCACTTTATCAACTCGAACAACAAACATGCTACGTCACTCATATTATTTACATTATATTTACACTTATTACACAAAAATCGTCTCAAAATCAGAGATTTATACAGACATAATTTCATATCATTTTACTAACGGATCAAACTGTTTGGTTTTTTGTCGCAATATCGCTGCGATATTTAAATTAAACTTACTTAGTCAAATATTTATGAAAAAATATTTTTGCGCTGCAAAACCTCATACAGCAAGCGAAAGCGTTAACTACATATAATTACGTGTTTGTTGAAGTAGCAACAATCAGTGTCGGATATATATTTCATTTAAATTTAAAATATACGGGCTTGTCATTGCCAATATAATCACATAATTGAATATAACACAAGAAGTGATATTCAGGCTGAAATCTGTAAACAAGGAGTTACTTTACTAACAAATTTTGTAGAGATGCAGAGAGCATAAATGGCCCTCATGCAGCTCAATCGAAAAGCAACCCGTGGGCATCAACTATGGTTACATAGTAACTATTCATTAATCTGTAGTTTCTTTTTAAATACCCGTCTAGTTCAATCCAACAGAAAAAAGGTTTATTACGTCAATTAAAAAATTATCCTAACATTAGAAAAAGTACACACATTTATTGACTAATTATAAAAAAAAAAAACATTTTGTATCCTTATAATTGTACAGATTTCAACCTTACTGTACATATCATTAAAAACTAAATTCATAATCATACAAGCTCAATAATATAGCAAAATACCTAGGAAATCGATTAGACATCTAACAATGTTCTCTTTAACCACTCAGGGAGGTAGAAACTGCACATACCATATAAACATTTAATACTGTGTACTTAAACTTGCAGTTCATATTCGAGTCACGATCATTATGTTGAAACTCTGTCTCGAGATCATAGTATGTTAATAAATACTTACTCTTGCATTTACCCGAACATCTATTCTAAAACATGTCTAAGAACATTGAATGGTTTACTATAGTACAGTATCATCTAAGGAACGGCTTAAAATAATATAGAGCTATGTTCTTATAACTATATTTACAATTTAGTTAAGTTTCTATAAACTCTTAAAGGTTGAAGTTTACTTCATTAAAACAGTACTTTTCTTTTCACATATTTTTACTATATTCAGGCAATATATACTTATTGCAAAAAAAATATTTTAAACGGAAGTTCAATTCACAACTATCGTGAGTACATGGAATATAGTTGCGGACCGAGCTTTTATTTCTCATAAGCAATTTTAAACAGGCGCCACACGCGACGTGTGCGGTCCTGGAGTGGTGTTTGGAGCCTACACCAACCGCATTACTTGTTTTTTTTATTTTTCCGCACACGACCTCTCGTTCTAAACGTACTTTGGAATTTTTTGAATACAGAAAAGTACTGTGGCTATGAAAAGGGAATCAAGTTCAGAAGGTAAACTCAATCAAAATCAAATAAGATTATTTAGGTAACACGACTTACGTCTACTAAAACCCACAAAAAAGCTGTAGTCCGGCCTGTCTCATTTATTCTATAACGACATTTAATCCTAGTCACAATAGTAAAATGACCTTATGACCAATATAAAGATCAAGATCAAGACCTTGGCTTGTGAGCACAGGCGGTTGTCAACGCAACGCAACAGCTGTCGTAATGATTCGACATTATAGACTGAATGAGCCTTGTAACGTTAGGATGCATAGGCATGCCATTACTTTGCATTATCTTTATTTATGTAAATATTATTATTGATTCTTTGCTATGACTTTCTTAAATTGAGAATGTAGGTCATAGCGATGTTAAAATTCTATTGGTATCAAGTAGTGTTGACCTAGAGAATTATGACTTGACTCAGGTTACAATACCAAGAATAATAATAAAAAATCTAAAGTTGCATAAATAAAAGTCTACATAAGAACACAAGGTTTACATTTTTTTGGAATTTAAAGGAATCCCTGGCCTAGATAACCACGAATGACAGATTGGTTCGAAAAGGGAAAAACGACGTGCCGTAAAATATATTCCTCCAAGTATCATTTAAGAAGCGAAAGTCATCAATTTTGTTTCAACATTATACATTTATATAACACTAGCAACCCGCCCCGGCTTCGCACGGGTACAAATTATATACCAAAACCTTCCTCATTAATCACTCTGTCTATTAGTGAAAACCGCATGAAAATCCGTTCAGTAGTTTTTCAGTTTATCGCGAACAGACAGACAGGCAGACAGACAGACGCGGCGGGGGACTTTGTTTTATAATATGTAGTGATTTGCAGATTTGAACGAATTAAACTAGACTTCAGGACTAGATCTGCCCTTGCAAACTGTTAGTTGGTCGTTAGTTACGAGTACAATGAAGTCTATAGAAATGTTGCACTCAAATAGTTTATCATTAATGCCACGGCAAATCTATTGCAATTTATACTTTTATATTAAATTACACACTTCAAAGGACATTTTAATGCCACAGGTCCAATTCATTTTGCACTTATCACAATGTTTATGGTAAGATTCTGACGATCCCGGGAAACAGTCCTAGATGATGCCACAGCTGAAATTCACGCGGTTTTAGTATTGACTATCTCACATTCAGTAACTTACGATCATACAGCCAATAAAACGAGGTCTCTATTATTTTATTATTCACACTTTTAACGCACTTATAGTCAAGACGAACATATAGTCAAGCACTAATATATTTATGAACTATTTCTGGTACTTTTGAG